>JANTFB010123973.1:0-11396 GCA_026546635.1 Porricondyla nigripennis | reverse complement strand
GAAAAATGACGTGCCAGAGAGAAAACACACGAAGTTCGTATGCGTTTCGATTTGGTCACCTTGAAGGCGTGAAGCGCACTGTGTGCTGTGGATGACAGACGGAATTATGTTTGAATATGATTTTGATGCGGCCGCACTGTCGCCGAAATCCGCGCCGATCGTATCGATTCGAATTAAAAATTCTTCGTATCGATTTCATTGCGCTTTTCCATGGAATCGTCGCAGCTTTACTCCAAGCAGATATGCCTGGAATCCGTCAGTCTCACGTTCGTTGCCCATTCCCACATAAATCGAATCATTTCCATCGAATCGAATGTGACATTAGAAAATTCTGCGACATTCGATTACGCAAAAGTATGGCAACTTCCCCGACGGGGCGCGCGCATAACGCAATCAAAATCAGAAAGCAGAATGTGACTCGAACGCAACGCAACAAGTCAACGAACGCGTTTCATACGACGCCTTCAATCTAAATCGTCTAAGCACATCGCGTCTGATTAATAATTCATTTTTTTTTTCGTCGTTCGTTTCTGTTTCGATTATTCCTTCGCATGGAGCACACGACCGCTGTGAAGTTCATGCGAAATAGTGTTCGTCATGATCGCGGTACCTCGAGCGAACGCACACACAAACAGAAGATTACGCGGCCCGAGCGAGTGAACGCAATTGATAGTTGGATAGTGTGTGCATGACATTTGATTGAAAATTCGAATCGATTCGATTGAATTTCGTAATGTCACACACGTTGGACACGGCTAGTACGTTACGTTGACAATTGAAATCGTCCGCAGCGTGCGTTTTCATTTTCATCTGAACACGGCGAATAAGGTCACATCGCACAATTCATTTGGCGAAGGTAAGCGTGGAAAATTTCGTTTCGTTTTTCATTTCACATCGTCGCACGCCCACACACGGGCTCTCGTGGAAACAGAACAAATGAAACAAAACACACGTTGCCAAAGGCGAAATTAGGAGTGTGGTTGTGGTGATCCCATCAAAAATATGAAATTCTCTTCGGAATGATTCTTTCTCATTTTCGTTTTTCGCACACGTTCTAGTGAAGTGAGGCGAAAACCTGATTTGCCGCAATGAGCACGGAATGTGCACAATCATTTGTGCGTTCTCTTTTGCACACGCGGAATTCCTTTGTTCGATTCGAGAACGTTTCAAATCGGACTCAAATCCGCACGCACGCGAAAGCAGCCGTGAAATTTCATTGGTCTCAGATCGAAGCCGCAGCAAAGCCCGAAATTTATGATTATATCTGAATGCGATCCTCGTTCGGCTTGAGCAGGCTGAAGGGTGTGCGGGCGGGTGGTCCGTCGGCTCGTGCGTGTTTCTGTACAGTTTGAATCGCAAGCAGATTATTCTCTTTTCGCTCGACGCATCGACAATCGCTGGACCATATCAGAGTATTTGATTACAATTCGCTGGCATCCTCTTTGGTCGCCTGGAACCTAATGCCGTTCGCGTTGACTCGGAATGCCCGCACACATTCAACGTGCCGAAAAAATTGTCGTTCCCTCTTTCTCGCTGTGGCTGCGGTAGACGGAAAAACGAAAAAACAAAATTTGCGCAATCGATCCTTGTCAGAGGTCGTTATCCCCCGTTGACTCGCGCGTGCTACGCGTAGGGGGTTCGTCTCTTGAGCGTGTCTTTTATGAATTGCGCGCACGTTGTCCGCCACACAAAGCCCGAATGTTTTCTCGATTCGAATGCACGATTTGAAATTCTGTTATTTTTATCGGATGGCCAATGGTCATTGCGCTCTCGTCAATTCGTCACTCCGTCGACTCGTCGATTCCGGTTGAATTCGAGTGCCACACACGACACTGACGACAACGACGACGACGACAGAACACCCGGCGAGAACAATATCCATGCATTGTCGCACAACGCACACTCAGTCGCCGCATTTCGAATATTTAATCATTTCGCAAACAAAATCCGTTTGTTTTTCAATTTTATTGTTGGCTTTGCACGTCCTTCGGTACAGCAGCAGGCGCTTATCGATGCCGGAAATATTCTAGAAATTCCTATTCTGCACGAATGCTAATGCATGCGTGAACCGATTTGTTGCTCGCAAATCGAATCGGATTTTTATTGAAATTTTATTGCATTTTGTTCCCCGTTCGTATGTCTCTCAATCGTACCCGTGCGAAGGTCCATGCTCCGTGCACTTTGCGCGAGCCACACTTGCCGGTGGCCAACATAGTCCGGAGAGCGTATGGAGTCCACGATGACGATTGAACAATTTTTTTTTCGGTTTTTGGAAAAAATGGTCGCGCCAGTCGCAAGCGATCGCATCAAGTGAATCGAATGATTGGAATTCGTCTGAAATTATTATTTAATTTAAACGGCTGCTCAAAATCCACGTCTCGTCGACGGGACCTGTGCATGTGCACGGTACACATCGCGGACACGTGTGGTGTTTCGATGGTGTCTCGAAATGTCATCGCCATTTTGCATTGCGGTCGCGCATACCAATTTCGTGCGGTGCAAAACGAAATTGGCTAAAGTTAAACGAACGCATCGACCGAAAGTGATAGCGGAGCGATGTCGAGTGTCGCCGGGCACGGGCCACAGCCACATCGAACGAACAAACACACTCCCTCAAATTCTCGCTAAATAATTCATTCATCGTTTCGCGTTCGTTTTTTAATTGCCTGCATATGCTCGCCAATGCTCGCTGACGGAAATTTCAATGCAGCAATTATCATGGATGACCGACCGCCACGTGCATTAGCAGCCCGGTCGATAGAAAAATTACGCCGCAAATGAAAAGCAGAGAGTTTCATTTTGGCAGGCGCTCAACGCCGAACGTGAATGCGAAAGTGCCGCCGACACATCGTTCGAAAAGTGCCACGATTTCGATTGCACTTCAATTTAGCATCGGTCGAATTGTCAATATTGATATCCAACATTCATCATCGCTATCGTCTGTGTGACGCACGTAAATGTGGTCCACGCGACACCAGCCGACTCACATCTCAGCGAACGCATCAATAAAAACGAATGAATCGACAGAAGAAAAAACAAATCAATTTATGCGGTGAGAAGCGATGTGTAGCGATAAATTGTCGCCAGCTCGATCTCTATGCCCCGACGCAACGCATGCGATCGAAGCTTTTTATCGTCGCCACAAAAATCTTTCTCCCATATTCGCACGTCATTCTCTCTTGGCTCCGGTCGATTCTGTGCAGCGAGCACACATAGAATGCGCGGAGACGGTATATTGTCGTTCGTTTTTATTGTTCGTTCGCTGCGTGTTCCAATTCAACGATTCGCTGTTACTGTCTCTCGTTTCTCGTTTTCTCGGTGCCGAAGCGGCAGCGACTCAGAGAGCGTTGGCTCCGCTAATGGCATGCTGGCGACGGTGGTAGGGAGGGACGTGTACCCGTCGAATTGAGCGACAGAGAAAACGGACAGAGACGAAACATATGAAAGCATACGATGTGAGTCCGTGCGCTTGTATTGATCCGAACATTTGCATTCGACACACAAATAAAAGCTTCAGCACGGCAATGCTAATGCTAACCGAATGGGACAGGCAAAATGAAACAACCGAAAGCCAGAGAGGGTCGCAGCGAAAGAGAGAATCGTATGCGATCGACGATCGCTGTTCGCACTTGTACGAACGACGTATTTGAGCTACAGAGCGAGCGAACGAATGGATGCGTGTGTTTGTGTGTGTTCGCGTATTTGCGAGATAGAGGAGAGCGCTCTCTGGCCTGGCTATACCTCGAACAGCAAATGAAAATTACGATCAGTCTTCGTCGATGCCGTTCAATAATCAGACGCCAAATTCGATACGAAAACATTCGTTTGTCTTCCTCCCGAAGCAAATTGAACTATTTATTTTCTATTTTTTTTTTAGTTATTTTTGTTGGTCGATGTCTGCGCCGCGTTCTCTCGTTCACTTGAATTCCGACACAATGGTAAACCATCCCGAAAGAACTTAAACAATCCATCGATCTCCGGGCACGCGATCCGTGTGATAGGAACCGGAGCAAATAAAAAAAAGTGCGCGAATCGATGCAGAAAGAAAAAAAAAGAAAAAAAAATTATCGAACGAGTGCGGTTCGCCACAACTTTTGCCAAACGAAATTTCATGAATGAAAATGTGGAAAAAATCTGGATTTCATTCGTTCGTGTGGTTGATAATAAATAGATGCATGCATATTCTGTGTGGTGTGCGGTTCGCGTTTCAAATACAAAACTACTTTACTATCGCATAACTCAATTGAATTGAAAACGAAAGAAAAAAAAAACACGAAAAAAGTCGAAAATGGAACGAAGGAGACGGAAGAAACGAACGAAATGAAAAAAAAAGACTTCGCGATTCATATATATAATTCATTCAAAGCTGCTGTTACATCCAGTATTATGTGACCTGCAAATGCTTTTATACCGATCTCGAAGGCGAGCGCGACGTTTTGCGTTTCATTTTCCTGCCACTCGCCGGAGTGATGTGGAATTTCGCCATCACGACAACGATTAACCGTAAAAAAGAAAGAAAAAAAAAATCGCCTGAAAGAACCGTATGGACGTTCTGGCCGCGACGACGAGTGGATGAGAGGGACAGAGAAATCGATTCTCCATTGCGCCGATCTCCTCGCACCAACCATTTGGTCACATATATATGCGTTGGGTGTCTTTATTCGCATCAGAATTTCAATAACATTGATAAATTTGCACGTACATCACACGGGGCATACCTATGTGTGATGTGCATTGCACCTATGTGGATGCACTCACACAAAAATCGTATCTGTTCGGCCGAGAGCACAATGAAAACCGAAATATGCGAAATGCGACACAACCGCCATGGCATGCGAGCATTGGAGCGAACACAGAAAACAAAAATGAAAATGGAATAAAAGAGACAAGAATGGGCTGAGCGTAGAGAGAGGAGATATACTGAATAAAAAATAATAATTCGGAAAAAACATGGAATTAATAATAAAATAAATGAATATCGCGCGGCAATGGCGTGCTGCGCCGCTGCGTGCGTACGAGTGTGTGTGTACGCGAGCGTTGCGTTCATGCTGTGTGAAATTGAAAAATTTCATTTCGATATTGTAGCCTGGTGCTGGCGTTCGAGCTTGCGCTCCCAATAGGCATATCATCAGTATTGAGCGAGCATATGTGCGACAGCACGCACACGAACACTGATACATGCCTTCGTTTGTTCGTTCGCTGGCTCGGTCGGTCCGAGCAAATATTTATGTTCGAAGAAGAAGAAAAAATGAATGAAAATAAACACAGCGCCACAGTCGAATGAAAAGAAATTCCCTGAAATGGAAGAAGAAGACGGAAAAAATGAAGAAAAAAACGCATTCGACACAATCGAATCGACCAACGAACCGCGATCCGTTGTGCTGTGCGCAAATATTGGTTATACGCCTGACATTATCGCCCGTATCCGAAGGTATGGTGGAGTTGGTCGACGATCGGTGTGGCACATATATCAATTTCGTCGATTCGAAATTCAATTTTTTCTTCGTCATTTCTTTGTCGCGCACGAACACCAGAAAACACCAAATCAAGTATTCGTGACGTGTCCGACGAGTCGAATGCTACTTTTAAAATCTAACATCGAGCCGTTCCTTGTTCACACTCACTCACACCCAGCTCGCCGTGCACAGTTGGCTTGACGTGCAACCGATAGACAATTATGCAAATGTTGGCCAGAGCGTAGTGAGCGAGAGCGAGAGAGATGATTTGGGCCGAGATCGGCACATATGCGCCACACAATTTATCAACGAAGAAGATGTCACTCATGTTCGATTTGAATTTAGATCACTTCACTACTTTCTACTCGATATATCTGGGCAGAGTGTGTTGCCGACTGGATACGTTTTGATGTGTGGCGCTTCAACACGAGAGCGACCGTGCTTATTCCGGGCGAACATGATCGCACTCACACCAATGATGTCAATGATGATGATGAAGCTGGCGGAGTGACAATTTCAGTTTTCGTTCGTCTGCGACGTTGCGATTTACATATCGGTGGCGATTATGCAATACATTGATATGCCAAACGTCTACATGCGTCCCGTTCCGATTGATTCTGTTTGTGTGTGGGGCGACGAGAAAAATTGCAGATTGTGTGTTGTGAGACGCGCTAATCATAAATATTCATGGGCCAATTAATTCAATGTTGGACGCCCGCTAGTATCGGCAACGAAAAACACATTCGGCGCCAAGATGCAGTCCCAAATACCTTCAAATCGACGTTTCTGTTTGCGAATCTTCGCCTTTGCTGCTGCAAGGTGTTCGATGTGGTGTCACATCGATCGCCGGCGAGCGTCGACGGTCGAATGGAAAACAAAGAGCGGAGTTCCGTTGAGAAAGACAAGAAGAGGCGATGACAGCGATTGATGCGATTTGAAGGCCGCTTGGCAGCATCAACCGTGGACGCTGGACACTTTTTTCCTCTCCGCGTTATCCGGCTCAAAACATCAGCTGACCGAATGAATCGACAACGGTTCCGAAAATGATGAAATCGCGTCTCAAATTGTGGTTTTCGCTTCAGAATCAGAGCCACCACCGGGTCTGTCGGTGTTGGCGAACCTCAACGATTTGGCAAGCCTCCTGTACGAGAGCATGATGAGCACGGTTAGTGTGCTTGCGATCGTTTGTGTGCTTACGCTTGCGACGACCGCATACAATGGGCTTGCCGGCACGATGCGATATGCTCCATTGGCGGCTCTGTTTCTGATGCGAAAACAAGTAAATATTTGAGACGTGATTTTATCTGTTTCGATATTGTCGACGGTTCGTTCATTCGCTCAGCTGATGTTTTGTGCCGGGCAAGGTTATCCGTATTCGTCTGTGACCGAGCCGAGCTGCATCTGTTTTCCCATTTTTCGATGTGCGGCTGTGCGATTTCATTGAGAATACGAAACAAACGCATTCAATTCAAATGCTATTCGTCACTTGTCACACGTCACCCACCGGCCGCTGAACGATTCAATCAATGAAAAATGGACAGAAGAAACGAGGCGAAAATGTTCACACCCACGGGATACGGCCGTGTTGCATTCAATTGCATTTTGTTTGTGAAACATTTGCATCGAGAAACGTCTGGCGAATCGATTGCATTCGATTGAACGCGACTTCAATTGGAAGAGTTGTTCGTAGCAAACGGCACACAGCACAGTTGCACACAAACACTCGCGCCATTAAGAATGTGCGATTTTTTTCGCTTTCAATTTACGAACAAAACACTTAATTCACCACATTTTTTCTCTCGCCTTTGAATTAATGCGTCGCAAAATGCGAATAAATTTCGTCGAGTCGCGAGACCATCGACGTCGACACGGCAACGACTCGTTCGAAATCGCTTCTAAATGGGCGCGATTATGTGTCGCGTTCCGTTTATGTCCCATCGAAATGAGTTTATGGTCGCGAGCCATAGCAACAGGCGACAAGCAAATCTGCGGTGTCCAAGTGCGGCGAACAGTTCGTCGAAGATCAAAGACGAAATTGTTTTTTTTTCGTTTTTCGCGAGCCATTGCCCATCCAGCAGCAGTTGTACTCTTTGCGAGATCGCTTTCCACCGTCTCGAGTTGCACGTGGCACACGATTCGAACGAACCGTCCAACCGATGTTTACCATTAGAAGCGAGCACGGCAAACACTTCAGCGGCGATTCATTTTCATAATTTCACGCCTATTTGTTCGTTCGCCATCCGCCGGGCGCCTCGTCCACGCCAAATCTCCATTTAATGCCACTGAACGCGTCTTACTCATCCCCTTCAATTGTGATTAGTTCTTTCTGCTCTTCCTTTCTCTGATTCTCGAAGCAAAACCATCGGTATGCAGAGATTGCAGCCAAGTCTGATCACCTCCCCCCTCCTTCTCTTCCAGGCATCGCCCCCATCCATCCCGTGCCCGTTCTCCACCCATTTGAAGAACGATTCATTCGGTTGCGGCCGTCACATTCTTCGTGTGTTTGTTTCGCACATTCTGTTGCCATTCCAGACGAATGCGACGGCGACGCGCCAATCCTATCCATAATCCAATGGGAATGTAGCATCATGAGCAAATACGTCGTTCGCATAACACAAGACACATCATTAGCCATCGAAAGCGGCAAGAAAAACACAGAAAGCCGATTGGTCGGCATCGGGACTGACGGCGGCTTCATTCACCATGCGCGAGCTTGACACCATAAAATGCACGATAGAAAACGATTGTGACAAATCGAATACATGAGCACGAGCTACACAGATTGTCCTCGATTCACATTGTTGTTTGTCTGAAGCCAACAACCACTTTTTTCGTCTTCTATCCAGCGCCGCTTTTTCCTGTGTGAGCAGTGAGCACTGTGCAATGTGCATACGTAGTCTGGATGGTCGTGTCGTCGAGCTCTTGTCTTCATGCCAGATGCATTTCGACCGTTTGTCGCCATTCATGGTGCGCATAGAAAATGAAGACGATTCAATAGATTTTCATTTTATCGCTCCTTTCTGCCATTCTCGACGCCCCCACCCCTTCATCATCGGGAAGATTTCTGCAAGAAACTGGTTCGGATTCGGACGGTCACTCGACCACCAACTTGATGCATTGCGAAAAATTCGCGAAGCGAACAGGCAACCAATGATTTATCACTTCTTAATTATAGTGGCTGAGCGCAGGTCGCCCTCGAATCCATAGCGTGCGATTTGTGCTTTGGGGCAAAACCATGTGTAGACAAAACAATAAATTTTCCATTTCGAAAAGAAATGAAAAGAAGAAGCGGAAAAAAAGAAAAAACGAAACGAAACGGAAACGTTCGGATTGTCTTCGTTTGTCAAACGTGAGGTGACGGGTATGCGTGCGCATTGCAAAAGAATGTGTAACGATGACCGGCTAGCGCAACTCATACAAAATGATGAAACACTCCCCAGTCGGCCGTTGCCTACATTTTCATGATTGGCCTTGTGTGTGTTCGTGTACGATGTCTAGGTCTGGAGACGCGCTGAACGAAAATGAAAAAAAAAACCCATAACGCGATTTTAATTGATTGCACAGAGTGAAGATAACGACTGTGATTAAATGAGAGGGAAACGAAGAGCAGATTCGCTCGAAACGCTGATCACCAATCTGACGCGGGGCAACAAGGAGTCCAGCCCAAACCCGTGACATTACACAGCCGTCGACATTCGTCAATCGCCGTCGAATGAACATTAAATCGCGATCACTTCGTTCCAGTGCGCACTCGTCGATCTTTGATCTAGCAAGCGCCCATATAGTGCTTGTTATGATCGATTCACACGATTCAGCCACTAACTGGTCCGAACAACAGCGAAACAGCACGTGGATTCGAAATTTCGTGCTCCACGCAGTCAGCAGTGGAACAGATAAAAGCCATTTCGCCGGCATAGTTTTTCGTTTTCTCAATCCACGCAAACGCTGGCAATGCACAACTTCTTCAATCAGGTTCTCGGGCGATAAGGCGACCGAAGAGGAATCGGAAGATTGCATACGTGCGAGCGAACATGAACGACGAACGTGTAAGTGCGGAAACTCTGGCATTTCAGTGGAAATATCCACTCGAAAAACGGTCAAATGGATGTAACTATGGCCGGTCGTCGGGTCTGGTGTGCTGCAAAAGCATGCGCAATCGGAATAAGAACGAGTCTATTGTGTGCACAAAGGAAATGGAGATGATTTATTTACTTTTTCATTTATTTATGATTTGAATGGGGCGTTGTCGTCGTCGTCGTCTAATGCGAGGAACAATTAGCATAGCACGCGTCCCATACACGACACATCACTCAGTGTCAAACGACATTCAAAGCAGCACCGAGGCGTGTGCGATCCGACGACAATTTTCGCACAATGAAGTATCGGAATATTGATTCATTTATTTCACTTGCGATGCACGGTACCTGGGCATGAGTCAGCGCCTAGGTTTATTGATTTGTTTTCGTCATTTTCTGTGTGAATTCATTTCACGTGAATTGTGATCGCTCTTGTGTGCTAATTAGCAGTCGGTGTGCCATCTACGGAATCGAAATTGTAATTTTGTTGTCGACAATTCAGCTGATTACACACAGGAATTGACTGCGAGCCGAAACTCGAAAGGAGGAGTTCGAGCAGCACTTCTTGTCCGTACTTATTTCCTAGAATTTCTTCGGCCCAACCACCGAAGTTGGTGCCAACTACACCCCCGCCCCCGTCCCGCCCCCTGTCTGTGGCAGTGAAACAATAAATTCGCTGAATTTTAAAAATACTAAGGTTCGATTGAAGCGAAGAGCGTCGCGACAACGATTTTTCCCCGCATCGAATGGAAGGACCGGTCGATGTCGATTCACAGGAATCCATCGCCACCGCATCCATTCCGTTGACGAGGAAATGTCGCGAACAAACTCTGCCTACGAATGAGACATATCGCATATGTGTGTGACCAAATGGTACTTGAATTTTCCGCATTACAGTTGAACGTTGTGAACATGAAGCGAACCGCATCGAATTGAAGAACAAAAAACTTAAATTGAAAGGAAAAGAAAAATACGAAAAGTCCGACGACAGTGAAGTGATTTCGTCTGGACAAATCGACTGCAGTGTTGTGCACTGAACGCGTGTAGGTGTCTACGTGCTTTGGCTCACGCGTGTGTATTCGTAAACGGTCTCCAAGAGCCGAACAAGCGCACGTGAATAGTGTGGCCGGTGAACAACAACGGGAAAAAATAAATAATTGAAAACAGCCACGAATCGTGGCGAAATGGAATGCATCGGGCGAACCAACTGACTTGCTGCGCGACAACAACAACGAAATTGTTTCAACTTGTGTTTCGGCTAGCGGCGAGAACAACAAACAGAAAAGAAACGCGCGGCGTCGCACTCAA
Organism: Porricondyla nigripennis; assembly: GCA_026546635.1. Lineage (NCBI taxonomy): Eukaryota > Metazoa > Arthropoda > Insecta > Diptera > Cecidomyiidae > Porricondyla > Porricondyla nigripennis. The sequence goes on along the minus strand of JANTFB010123973.1, from coordinate 556 downwards.
ACACAAATTCGAATTGAAATCGATTCGGTCGAGTGTCGAGTGGAACAAAAACGAATTACATAAAAAGTGTGCCCCGTTTGATTTGTCTGGCGGTCTGGCAAGAGTGTGTGTGTGTGCGACTGCAGTCGAAATCACGAATTTCCATGCCTTTCTGAGAAAGCTCGACCACCGAAACAACAACAAAAAGACACTAATTGTCGACGGGCGAACGTGTGTGTCAGCTGTGCGCGGAATATAGATTGAAAACGATTAGTCAACGGTGAACCGTGGCGGTGCTCGGACCACAGCGCACCCAAACGAAGTGAGAATTGTGATTTGTGAATTTGACGAGAACAATCTGTGAACAAATAGCCGACTCTGAAGTGGGGAAAAATCGCAGGCGACCAACGAGTACGCAAGGGACACAGGGGAAAATGAACGACATGTCGACGATAAAGCAACCGGTCGTGTGGTGCTCGGATCCGAATTCATCGAATCAAAAGCCAACGGCGTTCGCGTTGCAAGGCATCCAATTAGAAGGAAACATAACCCAACAGCACTTGCTGGCATTACGTGA
>JANTFB010123862.1:0-11397 GCA_026546635.1 Porricondyla nigripennis | reverse complement strand
ATCCATGCGGCAACACAGCCCATCGAACGAAAAACCATATTTATTATTTGGTGTAAAATCACAATATGGAGGCGAATTAATCATTCGGAAATATTGCATTCGATTTGGCAAAGTTCATAGCATCGATTTTCATGGGACAAAAATATCCAATCGAACCACGTGCACATACAAATCGTCCACAATTCACATTCAATATTCACGATTCGCTTGTCGTTCGTGTGCTTCAATCGATACGAAAATGTTTGGCGCATTTTTGCTTCTCTTCACTCGCTTCTGGTCGCCTCCTCCTGCTTTGTGGTCGGACTCACGTTTTTCCACTCGTCCATTTTAATATAAATTATTGAGTGGAAGAAAAAATTGCCTGGCCTGGCCCAATAATCGGGCACAGCAGCGGCAGCAGCAGTAGCCGCAATAGTTGAATTGAGCAACAACGAAAATAAGAGAGGGAAACGGCGTTGAATCGCAAATGGCATCAACACGAAAATGGAGCAACACAACGAACCGAACACACTACTGTACTGTAAAATTATTTCAGAATTTAATTATATTTTTTCTGCTTCCATTTGTGCTGGATGTTGGATGGCGGCGTTGCGAAGCGATACTCTGCAACTGCCGCCGCCGCCGCTGCTGTGGCCCTTTTTGTTTATGTGTCGCTACTGCTTTTCTTTTTGCCAATTTATTCAGTGTATCTAGTCGCTTCGTTCTGCACCTATGTGCGCTGTGCGCTAGTGCTCTAGTGTGTCGTAGCCAAATAGCGGCAATATGGTATCAACGACTGCACACACAGTGACCAACCACAACCATCCTAGTCAGATGGGCTGTTGAAAAAATTTAATATGTATGAACGCGCTCTCTCCGCAATTTATTCGCAAACACACATTTTCAAATTCAAATGTAAACGATGCGACCGAATGAACCGTAACAACAAACTGTAAGGCGAAGAGAGGTTTTTGTGAATGCACGACATGCGACATATCAAACTGGCAATCAATAGTCCAACGAAGGTTAAACGATCAATCATATATCATATCATAATGCTACGGTATTTGGTCGTGTCGCGTATCGCGCACCCCCCTTGTGACACACACAGCCACAGCGTGTTTATTGGAAGCAAACTATAGACTGGGTACATGCTTGGGCCCGATCTAAATTCATACGGTGGCATCGCGGTACAAAACAGTTGGTTTGGTAATTAGTGTGTGCGCGTGTGTACGATGCGACGTGGCCCAAGAAAACTCTGCGCCATTTACCGGTCTGAAAATTCATTTTGGGTTTCGTCTCGTTCGTCATTTTTTCTTTTCTTCTCGTTGCTCCGCTGTTGATCGATTTACGGGGCACACCTATCCCACTAGCGATGCAAATTGCCTTCGGCCAACTCGCCTATCGAATTAGAATGTGTGAGTATTTTTTTGCGGTGAAGTTAATTGCGCCGAATGAAGTGGAACAACATATTATTATTACTACATTTTTTTTTCAGCAGCTGTTGATTGAAGCGTCGCTTTCCATCTCTCTCTCTCTCTCTCGCTCTTCGTCTGTATGTTGTTTCGGCCGTCGCGCGCAGTGCCCGCGGGAAAAGTTATGCAATCGAAATGGTTATTTAGGCAACAGGAATCGCTTCAATTGAATATCAAAGCCAATCGTAAAGTGTTTTCGGAGTGCGAATCGAAAGATCGATGGAAATGGAATTGACATCGACATGTAGCGTCGCGAAATTAAGACAATTGTGGTGAACGATGTAAATCCATCGACGGTGGAGATCGATTGCGATACCGACATCTACGTCAATCCATATCGCGCGTGGAAATGGAAATTCGAATGGGAACGGAGAAGAGTCATGTGAGGAACAAATTTTGGAGAAATAACGAAATATTAATTGAACAAAATCAATGAAATCATCAGTGTGGACCTTCGAATGGAAACATTTTGTGTATTTCACACGCGCGCATGGCATCGCTGCACTGGAATAATGGAATATTTTTCCATCGAAAGTTTTCCACGAATATGCCAAATCCAGAACACATGAAATCACAATTATTTTTCCAATCGCATATTGAGTGTCTCGTTTATTCGATTGGAAACGATTCAGATGACGCACGTGCCAACGCGAACATGTGTTTCCATCGAATCGAAGTGCTAGTGATTTGCCAACCTGTTTCTCTCCTCAACCCACCACATGATTCTTCTGAAATAGACGAAACACAAAGGCGTCCGTATCTGCACGTTTATCTCCCACTAGCATCGATCACCTAGTGCCTAGTGAATTTATGAGAAAAGAAATTATTTTTTCTCTCCACAGCAGGACCATTGTTTTCGGAATTTCCCTTCGGAATTTCGGATTGGCATTTCGGATTGGTATTTATTCAATTGTCGGTGGGTTTGTATTGACGTCAGTGGATACGAAATGAATGCGCGTTCAACGCAAATCTGAATTGTCATCCGAACAAATAAAACATGACCGTTCCACCCACACCCACAGGGCAGGTGGCCCACACGACATCATCATTTGTAGTATGTTGTTGATTGTAGTGGCTTCGCACACAGTCCACTTTGGAGCATTGTAGTTCAGATATTCTAATTGGTGTCGCGATCATCGGATAGCTGTATGTATTTGAATGGCGACGATTCTTCTGAACTGACCTTTTCGTTTCACGGGAAAAGAGAAGGTCTCCCGATATTGGCACATGTCGTTCAAACTTGAGAACAGAGTTGGCTGAGATACCGGTCAACCAATTTCTTCGCCGAAACCCAATAAGGTCGCCCATTCGATACTTTTTGTCCCCCATACCGGTACGTTCGCCCCGTAGGTGGATAGACGTAAGACGTATACGTAATCATTCGGGAATAAACAACTGTGAAAAACGTGCATTCGCCGGAATGAGCGTCAGAAATGGAATTTATGTTGTGCTGTAGTCTAATCACTGATTGTTGTGAAGATGCTTGACGACATCAAATAAAGAGTTTTGGACGGAGAAGAAGGAGAAGAGTTTTGGAAGAAGAAAAAAGAGAACTGCGTTCAATGTTGATGTCGTTTGGTCGGTACTGGGGCCGCGTAATACCAGCGAAAGCAATATTCGTTATGAATAGAATCGTGGAGTTTTCATAGAAGTATTTACGCAACCACAATCATAATAATAATAATAATAATAATAATAATAATATTAATTGTAGCCTACATTGTCCTGTGCATGTGCCAATAACCGGCTAGAATGTGTGTCCCATGTTCCGAACATTCCACGCCACTACAATGTCATGCTATATACCTATACAATGTTACCCAAGAATCCAACTCGTGTGTCCCTTTGAGGGCAAAACGTCCTTTGTTCGGTCGCAATACGTTCAATCGATTGCATTTTAAATGCTTCGCTATTTCTCGTTCATAATGATATTTTATTATTTGTGTTGCGTTCGAGCACATTTTATTTGCGTTCGATTGGTGGTACGGGATGTGCCATGCACTGCGTACGTTGTTATCGCCCACTGTGTGCGCGTGAGAGAGCTGCCCTGGCATAAATAGTCTTCCTCAGTCCATTGATATCAATTCCAGCAATTTATCATTAGGTTCACAATAAAATGTGCTAGAACATGAGTGCATGCATGTGACGCTGACGTCCCAGGACCCTGGTTCGTAATTTCTTATGTGACTATATTGTATGGCACATATCATATCATATCACCGACATGCCCGATGTAGAACATACGCGAACTCCGCAAGCAACAGCTTAATGTATAGATTACTTTGCTTGGCAACGGAATGGTGTGACTATGAAGAAATTGCCGTCGTTCAGAACAAACCGAATGACGAACGAGTACATCGACGCACACATCACAATCGACCGCATTGAAATTCAATAACGTGTACCACATTGTTTGTTGTTGCGCTGTTGCAAGAATCATTATTATTATTATAATATGTAATCCATACATTGCTCATTATTATCAGTTTTGTGTACACTTTTTTGTTGTTCCGTTTGAAGAATTCTTCCGGCGATGGAAATTCTAATGAGCCACTCGACACTGTTTTCTCTAAGCGCGCAACGGAGAATGCCTGCGTGTGTGTGTGCGAGTCATAACGACAATCGTCTTATAACCGTTTCTGCTCGAACAGTGAGCACATCAGCAATAAAATAACGACGACGACGAACGGCAACGACAAGAAAGAAGAACTCTCTGGTGATAAGAACAATCGCGCACAACAAGCGCTCTCGCAATAACAAAAAAAGAAAATATATTGCGTTGTTTGGAACCCATTTTACGACCCAGTGATAGCAATTGTATGTACCAGTACGCAGTACCTACTTCGGCTTCGAAAATACAAGGGCACACAATCATACATAATATGAACGACGGCCATTCCATTATTACGTATTGTTATTAACGAACGTGTATTGGCAACCAGACAGCAGCCATTTGGCACGAATATAATCACTTTTCTTATGACACCAAACGCAGAGAAAATCAATTACACAGGCGGTGTTGATATGTTTTCGGACAAAATTCATAAATTCAAACGAAAAGTGTGACCGTATCGCGAAATTCAATTTGGATCAATACCGGAGGCATGATGACACGTTTATCCGATGCGATGCGAAGTACCTATCGTACCTACTCGAACGCTCAAATCTGGCGTTAATTATTAATCGATTTTACGTATTTTTTCCGTATTGGACAATGGCAAACAGCATACCGTTGCTGTCATACATTCAAAATAATGTTCGGAACGAATTGAATTACTGGCGATGGCGAAAAAAGTCGACGAATGGGGAAATGATAGAAAGAGAGATAGAGAGAGAGAGAGAGAGAGAGAGAGAGAGCGAAAAAAATCAACAGAAATTCAATTGCTCGTACCGTTCCGACAGTTTCATGTCGAACGTGCACGTGATTGAAGTCGATTTGAATGGGTGTCATTGCTCCATCGTACTTTTTCACTTTCTTTTCACTCAATTTTCATATTCCATGTAGCCTGGGTCCAGCGCCTCATACGTATCAATACAAAAATGAAGTACGACGATACGTTTCAGTGAAATTTGCATTCGAACATTGGACATTGGCCTGGCCTGGCCAGACCACAATCGATTTATTCGTATCGTAGACGTATGCATATTATTTTGTCTCGCATTAATCGATGTGACATTAATACGTATTTATTACGGTTGAATTCGATAATAATGTGAATAGAAATGGATTTGCACGTGAAATGTCGATCACTTAAGAAGCAACGAATGGCTGCTGGCAGCCGACGATGGAGATGCAAAAACCAAACACGATTTTCCACTATAATTTCTCCATGGAAATCATTAATCTACGGGTCGTACAATAAAAGTCAATACTTCAATACACAGACGACGTATCATTATTATTTATAATTAAATTTGTAAATATGAACGATGTGCTGCTGCATTTATCGCTCTGGCTCTACCCATAATCTCTTTGCCTCCTCTTGCTCGCCACTCTGGTGCATTCATTATTCTGAATTCGATGTTCGATTTTCATTTTTGCAATCGATTCAACACGAACAAAAAAATAAATGAATTCAAAACAGAGTGGTGTGCGGCTGCTGTAGCAGCGGCAACGCCGGAGACGACAGTGGCGGCGACAGTGAAACAGACTGGGAAAAAAATTGACTAAACAAGTTTTTATGCAGAACGGGTCGGGCTTACACACAATTTTGAGTAATTTAACTCTACGCGAACACTGAACAGAGAGTACAGACAAACACACACACACACACACACACACACACACACACACACACACAGATCGGATCATGCGCTCCGCAGTTGAATGGTTGTTGTGTTTTTATTATTCACTTCTCTCGTTCGCCAACTATCACGTTTCGTATGCTTTTTTTGCTGTTGCTGCGGTTGCCGTTGTATCGAAATGACCGAAATTAAAAATCGAAGTCGAGCGAAAAAAGTCAGCATTCGCAATACGGCAGCAGCCGCATCGATCGCTAAAAATTTACGAAACAAAATCAGGTTTGGGTCCATCGGTCATGCCATGCGAAATGGAAATGATTTAACGAAAAAACGCATTCAACAAAACTGAACGCGAACAATTTCAAATGCTACATGGCGAATTCGAGTATCGTGAACAGACGCCAGGCACACAGGCTCTCTGCACAAATCAATTACAATTTATTTTCGACGCGAAGAGGCGATAGCCGATGTAAAATGAATGCAAGAGGGGAAAAAAGGGAACGCCGACCGAAGATCAGTGAGATCAAGTCATTCAAATAGGTGCGATGCATTCGAACAAGCTCTTCCATTTTCGTTAAATGCAATTGAATTGCAAGGAAATCCGATTAATCGGGCAAAATCAATGCATTTTTCGTCTGTGAACATAAATGGCTCGGCTCGATTTCATTGCGAATATATGGTTTTCATCGAATTCATACTCTTCGCTCGGTGCACGGACGCACGCATAAATTTCCCGATGAACTGTTTTTCCGCACAATGTAGCGACACATGTGATAAAGTGTCCTGCGAATATTTGTCCAATCATCCAATCGATTGAAAACGATTTCGATGACGCGCGAACATACGGTGTGCGTCATCGAAGCGATTTTTATGTACCTTTTTGTGTTCTTCGGTAAACAATCTGATTCTTATACAATCAATGTGTGCGAGAAACAACGGCACGTACCCAATGCATGGCATTCACGTTTTATCAATCGTCTTTTCTTTGTTTCGTTCGATTCTTTCCCCGGAAAGGTTCTCATCTTGGGGCAGATGTATTGTAAGCAATAACTGAATTAGAATAGACAGAGAATTGTCAAGAATGTTGGAGCCATTGTTTTGGGAGGGGTCTTCTTTGTACTCCAATTGTATAGGATGAAAGCACGTGTACCTGAAGACCAATTGAGCGTTCTGATATGGAATTGATGTCGTTGTACGTCCAATGCCAAACAAAACGGATTTGCTGAATATGAATAAAATAATATGAAATCGTTCGACGCAACGGCGATTGCTTTGGAATGACCTTTACGTTTATCTGGAGATTGCATTCATGGAATGATTGGTCGCCTAATGAAGTAGTACCAGTTACACTTATAAAATATAAATTGATTCAATTTTGTCATATATGCACGAGCACATCAAGTGAGTGCATTGACCGTCCTCTGGCCCACCGACACCCACGACAACGGCTCAATTGCCACTACTGTTTGTCTACCATGTAGTGCGTTGTTGACTCTTAATGAATAGATTTGAGTAAATAAGTGAAACGTGGATGTAATCACACTGTAACGATGGCAAAATCGTAAATAAAACAGCTGTGCATCGTGCACGGCTCGGTGTGCTAGGATATATTCTCATTTTGCTGGCTTTTATCTCGGTTTATTTGCAATTCAGTCGTGGAGGCGAGGATATGGGAACAGAGAAAGGGCGATGGTATCACGTAGTGCCTTGGTGATGTGAGTAATTGGGCTTTCGTCGAACCAAATTATTTCAGACTTTTTCCAGAATATATCCGCAGTGATGGGTTTGAGCGCATTATTTATTTCCTTCAAAATACGAAAATCCTTCTGCGCAAACGCATTCAGTGGCATTTTTTCTTTTTCTTAAAAAAATAACATCAGGCAACATTACGTATTCCGTAGTTTGGCCGATTCATGCTCTGTCTTTTTTCCGTCTTTTTCCTTCGTTCAAATTGCTATCATATACCAGATGTGACATTTCATAAAAATCATGTTTCAAACAGGCCTGATGCGAATGCGAATATTTGTGCGAACGCAAGAGATAAAAATAAACTTGAAACGAATTGCAACAAAGGAAATCGACACCAACACATAAAAAGCTAAACAATTCACTCATTGTTTACCAGTGTATGCGTTGTGTGCGTGCATACGCGAGTGCGTGTACAATAACACAAAGATTAAAAAAAAAACCGAAACGAAAATAAAATTGAACAAAAAGAGATGAACAATGACGATGTCGACTGCGAAGCCAAACAGTGGAAAATGAACGAACGCACACCAATTTGGTGAGCAAGCGTGTGGCTTTTTTTAAAATTTCATCTTGCATTGTTGTGCTGCGTACTGCGCTCTAATTCGAAATTTACCTTCGTTGTCGGGATCGGGACCGAATGTTGCCAAATTTCCAATTTTTTTTTGTTTACCAATTTCAGGTGGAACAGAGTAAGAGAGAGAGAGAGACCGCGTAAAATCGAAAGCATCACACACACTGTAAAGCATCAGCATTCGTTGTCATGGCAATTGAGAATGATTCCGGATTCATCATACGCATCACGAAACTACAAATGACTGACATCGACTATGGAGTGCGTGAAATAAACACATTCGATGTTCATCATTCGAATATAAAATATCGTGCCGAGGGCAATGCAAATATTGTGCTTGCGCTGCCGCTCCGATGTCAGGTGCTACGTTTGCCAAAGTCAAAAAGGTTATGTTCTGTCCCATACGTGCTATGCACATTTCAAAACGTCTATACAGCGTCTGTAAACGTAACATATACTATATAGCGACTACCAGTCGAATCCATGTAGAAATAGTATGGTGACCACATTCGGCAGTGTTTGTCGGGTGACTTTACTCGATGCGCGCGCGTGTATGTGTGTACGTTGTGCCGTATCCGTTTTTCGAGTGCAAAATGTTTTCGTTTGCTTCGAAGATAATCTCCTATAAGCCGGCAATTCGAGAAAAAAAAATTAATGCCAACATCAATATTTTTGGACATTGAAATAGTCTTCAACGTCTCAATTTCCGTTTGCAATGAACCCGAAAAACACCCGAAAGCATTTGGTTAACTCGCAAAGTACATACACGCGCGCAAAGCTCCGAAATAAATAAACAGAGAAAACGGCGCATATTAATCTTGCATACGCTCGACAATTCAGTGGGAGGACCGAAGCCAAACTCGGATGCCAACCATCCAAGATACAGTGCGTCTACAAATATATAAAATCCGTCACTGCACTGCTTGGAAAACATTTCGCAATGTCACCGACGCTGGTCCGTGTGCATGTCACGAACGAAAGCTGTTTCCAGACGTGGTTGAATGGGTTGCGGCCGAGCGGGAGGAAATCGACATCGACCGACAATTTGCACTTTGAATACGGACTCCTTTATCCCGATGCGGCATTCCTGGATGTGACGCATCGTCTGCCAAACGTTTGCACGTTTGCCGTTGAAATTAAACCAAAACAGGGCTGGCATATACGCCAATTACCGAACAACGTACGCCGAATGTTTGGCATGGAACGTGGTGTAATCGACAAATGCAGATTTTGTAGTATGCAATTTTTGAAGGTACGAGTAGTAGAATGCCCCAAAAAGCGTGCATCGATGCCGATGAGCTTGCACAATGCACATACAAACTTTTTATTCTCGTTTGTATTATGTACGTTGGTCGATGTGTGCGGTGCACGGCATTACGGATCCGTTACATGCAGAGGCACGAAGGGAAAATCGCACGTGTCGGTGACTTCTGTCCGTTGGATTTATTTTCCGGGTAAATAAGCTGCTTGTTTGTTTGTTCCTTAATGAATGATGTCTCGAAATGGGCGGAGCATGTGCGATTACAATGTTTCCTAGGGACTTTCCACGTATGACTAAGGCGATACGCTGTCTGGCCGAATCACCACAAAATAATTTTAGAATTTTCAAAAACGGCCACCTCGTCTACACCGAAAGCAGCCATAGGAGTGAGCTGGAGCGCACCGTTAACGAAATATTTTTGACTGACGACGACCAATGTGTGCGGTAATGGGAAATTACGAAACGAAATGAAATTGATTTGGATCGTGGAAAGACAATGTTCTATTCAATTTTTTTTCCAGGAAAACGTGTGATGACCTCTTCACACTGCTCGGTCGTCTATTGCTTGAGTGTGGTTCGGTTTCGGATGTCGCATCATCGAAATCCACTTTGCCGAATCAACGTATATTGGATCGAATTTTGAATTTACAATTGCTTGCTTTGGTAAGAATCCTGTCAAAATATATTTCCCAAAATTTCCATTCGGTCGACGCCCAAAACTGTGCGCGGCGCACATCAATCATCATCAGACTATTATTATATCTCATTCTCAACAGGAGACTATGCCATCGATAGCACGGGAATATTCGAATGAATTACCAGCAGTCGGAACATTAACACGCGACGATAATTGGCCCTTTGAACATTTGACTGAGCTTAGTCGGAAAATCGACACGTACGCCGGCCCCAAATTCGAAATCGATAAATCATTTTTGGTGAATACACTCCAATTGACGGAAGAGCAATTATACGAAATTGGCGCAACAGCTCTCGATGCCTCCATAATGCTTACATTTCGGCGCTGTAGTGAACGCATCGAGCCAAATGATTTCGATGGGTAAGGCTTACGCTCATACTATTTGATATTCGAAGCGGATTCATCGCTATGCATTCAATTGATTTCAATTCAATTCTTTTCTCCGGTTCACATCTGGCAGCGATCTAGTCACCATCGATGGCATCAATTTCATTGCGAAAGTATCCGCATTCGATTTGGATCCGAAACTGTATCGAAAACATTTTCCTAAATACATTGAACGAACCAGACAATCGTACGAAGCCTGGACACAACGCACATCGACATCGAACCAAACGAATCAATAGAAAAATCTCACATGAATGTTTTGTGAATTGGAGACCTGATGAATTATTTCACGAATAAAATTCACTCATCATTCGGACGAACCACATTTATTTATTTGTCCCTTTCACTTGTTCGAAATATTGAACTGTCATCGAGTGTATCGCAATCAGGTTTCAAAATAATGAACTGTCACTTTGACAGCAGCTCCAGCTAGCACTTTTCAGACGCTTAATCTCTCTTGAGGCGGCTCCACTTGACAATCGAATAGTATGCGACCATCGAACACATCTCGGAAGTTCGTTCGCTCAATAAACTTCGCTTTCGGAAAATCGTTCTCCCGAAGCGCGACCACCTAAACAACGATACGTTTATATTGGCCACAGACGCTTGAACGACCTCTCGAAAATCTCAATCGCCCACTTTCAGCCCGATTCATTCAGAATTCGGAATGCACGATGACAACGGTATTTTTTTTGTTACATTCGTCATATCGTCTGTTGTCTGTCTAATCAAGAGATACGTAGATTACATTCGCAACCGGAATGCTTGCAATACATTGTTTTTCGAATTGCCCAAAAGTCAATGCAGATAAGCGAAGCAAAAGGCATTGCAAAAACGTCGTAGCTCTTATGTGTTGAACGAAATTTGCGAAGTGATCAAGATCATCCACAAATGGTTATTCTGGTTGTTGACTGTGTTGAATCGATCAAGTGCGTTCCGTGCACAGAAAACTAGTGAAAAATGTTTTACCTCACCACTGGCATCATCAGCCATACAGCGAATCAATTCACCCGAACATTTCGCGATGAATTCCCGC
>JANTFB010123751.1:0-11401 GCA_026546635.1 Porricondyla nigripennis | reverse complement strand
TGGTTGCCGAAAATATTTTCCCTATAACTCCCCGTGTGAAAGTACTGTGAATTGCTTGAAATTTTTACATGAATTTCAACCATGGTCTGATAATTGGCGTCTGTTTCGTCAGCGGGAACCCGTATTAAGATTCACTGATTGTTCATTATTGTTCACTATTCACTTTTTCCGCGGAGCCCCCCGTTTGGTTGTGAGAGCGAGTCCCGCCAGCCACATATGTCCCTAGCGGGAACCGTTTTTTTTATTGGAATCGATTCAATTTTGATTGTTCAATGACATCGGTTCCCGCTAGCGAAAAAGACGCGATAATTGCCATATATTTTCAATTTCATGGCTACCGCCATACCCTGTTGTTGCACGTCGACTTTTTCGTCTGTGCTTCAGTATGGCGGCAATCGTTTTGTCACGAGGGTGCGGCTTGTTGCGCGATTTTGACGTTTATCATACCATGATTTCAAGTCACCCAGTGGCACCTGAGACCTGATTCTAACTGACGAAATGGGAAAATTCCAAATTATCAAATAACGGCCACGCAAGTATGCAGTATGCACCACTGTATAGTGCTCGAATACGGAGTAGTAAATGTGTGTTACAAGTTCCGACCAATTACCTGTTCGCCAGTGGTGATATCTGGTGCATCGAATTTAATTGGAGCGCTGCTCCGATGTGAATGATAATAATTAAATTTTTGACATTGACAAGCGCAGAAACAATGTATTCGGGCGAAAATGAGAACGCTTGAGCCATATGAAAAAAATGGATCATTCATCTCAACATGGTGTGTAATTTGGTATGCATATCGCATTCCATTTCGTTTCCATTTTGCTCTTGTAATTACGCAGGAAATCGATACATTCGATATTCAAGCGGCACGAGTCGTTCCAGCGAATATATTCAATATTGAATGTGCTCGTTACGCGTGTATGTTTTTGTGTCCAAAAATACAATCTGTTTTTCGCTGCAAAATATGACACGGGCCGGCTGAAATGAATTTATGATCACCGAAAGGCACCGACTTCAATGAATATTCCCGTGAACGTAAGTGATCTGCCGTTGTAATTTTAAATGTGGTAAAAATGTGTGTGTGTGTGCTCAGGACGAGTGGGTGCTATCAATCGAATGAAAATTCGACATAAATGTTGCGTTGGTTCATATGCAAGGTTTCCTCTATTCTTTCGTTTCTCTCTTTGCGAAATCACCGTCCGTCAAACGGATGCCTTTTCATTTCTCTTTTTTCTTTTCATTGGGAGCATGAGCCATCGGCCTCTGGCAGCAGTCCTCTTGGCCTCATTCCACGTCACGCATTTTGAGGCGACCAGGTTTTCTCTTTTCTTGCACGTTACTCAGCAGCTCATGGTTTGATATTTTGTTTGGCCAGAGTATCCCTGGAATTCGTCGAAAGCATCGGTTCACGAATACTTGAAGCTTCTCGGAACGAATGACGAGCAAGGCCGAAAATAACCTTCAGCGACCTCCTTGGTCATTGCCAGCCGTTTTTTTGTCTCCGGTTTCCATCACTTCGTGTGTTCATCTCGATATGATCTATTTGCAGTGTTGTTTTCGGGCCATTGGATAAATCCCAAATCAGATGTTCGTGAACCGTAACAAGCTCGCTGAATTAACCAGTCCATGTCCATCGAAACCGAATGTCAATGGATTTCTTTTTTATCGATAATGAGATCGAATTAATTGGATTTCATTTCAGATTGACAGAAATTACTTAATTATGGACGAGATAAACTCGCGTTGGTGTCCACTTTTCCCATCGCCTCACATTTGTACGCATTTCATATCTGAGTTTATTTGATGTAAAAATGGTGAAAAAAAGAATGAAGGGAACTTCGCCTTCGTTCTTTCTGGCTACAATCATCTGTCGGCAGTCGGCTCATAATTCATGTGCCTCATACTTTCTGTTGCGCCGTTTCGACATAATGCCCCCCACATCCAGACAATATTTGGTATCAGAAAGACTTGCAATTGATGATGAAATCAGCAGAAAACAACACGTAGAAACTGGATGGAGCCAGCAATGCGCACCATTTTTCGCTTCGAAACGGGCATGAAAAAAAAATCAAAATTGGAATTCCAATATTCCATCTCATCGCACAGCCCGACGGCTGACGGTTCAGTATCCAGTTTTTTTTCTGTGCAGCCCACGAAACGCCATTCGCCATGTAAATGTGGGAAGATGTGTTAAATATGTGTCAGAGCATTTCGACAATCTGGTGGAATGAAATTCACAGGCGCATAGGGCTCTTCCGATGCATTGTGTGTGCGTATCTGTTGCGGTTGGAATCGCAAAATCGGTTTACGTATCGAAAAAACGATATTTTTTACATTCGAATTCACGGCACTGCACTTGAGGCACTTGAGGCTTATGGTAAGCATCACGAATAAAGGCCATGATTCATTTCAGGTGTCAGATAAGATACCATCGAGTACGTAGACTGAACAATGGCATCGGCAGCGAAATCAACTGAAGACCAATACCCGAACGTTGGCGGCAACGGACTGAAGAAATAGAGAAGATAATGTCTTCTGCGCGCGATGAATGTTCACACCACAGACATCGAGTGTAAGCTATTTTAGTTTGAACAGTAAACGACTGCAATTAAATCGTTTTCAGTGGGAATATCAACTGAGTCCACATGGTGAGATGAAACACGCATGAGCGCCGGGCAGTCTGACAGTCGATACATGTGGCTCGGATCTTTTGTAATGCGGGAAAATATGCACGACATGTTCCACATTGACTAACAACCAATATGCCAACCGATTTGAATCGATTGTTTCATATATTCATTGTTCACCGCAATATGACTCAGCTCAGCGGTGTTACGACATTGTTCCGGGTCGGACTGGGACACACAATTAATAGGAATTCATTCAATCTAGGTATTGAATTGATGGTGTGCGATGTGCGTGTTGTCATTCGTCACTCGACATCAATAACATAATAATAACAGTAATTAATCATTATTGCCGGAACTGAGCTTCATGAATGTGCATACGGAGAAGACAGCACACGCACCCCGATCAAAACTTGTGAATGAGCTCTCTTCGAGTATTCAGTTCTGTCAATCTACGGTAGCTCATGCTTGAATTACACGGTGTGACCACCGTGAATATATGGGAATGTGAGAAATTGCTCACATCGTGTAGCTTCAAGCTTTACAATGCACACTGTGACGACTGGACGCCATATTGTTTCCAGCTTCTTTTGTGTGGAATATGACAGAACTGAATACTCATAGGAAACTCATTCACGAGTCACGGCCGGAACGCCATGCATGGACGCTTTGATTACCGGAGCTTGCACTACGCTGCAATACAATACATGAATCCATTCGAAGGAACAACAATAACAAAATCTCTTGAGAATGCTGAATTCCGGCTGTTACCTACTCAATAAAATATGTCGACAAATGTATTCGTTTCATTCACGAGTCTGCAATGGTTTTTTCCATTGGCCTCATTGGGAATAATTGGAAATGGCTGCCGCATGCATTCGGGGGTGTCCGCAGTCGCACTTCATTCGACGTCACCTGTTGGGCGTTGGCAAATACATATGCGTGCACACTCAATACCATTGTGTGATTTCTTGATTCCCGAAAGTTTACGTGCGTTTCCGCTATCACGTCATTTGCATGGAGCATGATGACAACTTTTCTCGTGTGGCCCAATTGAGTCGATTAGAAGTGCATATCATTTTGTATTTACTGCAGAGTTGTAGTCGTGGGGGTACGATTGAAAATGTTTTGCAATATGAATGGGTCACAGCCAGGACAATGAAGCAGATCGATTTGCGTAATTGGAAGCATTGTTAACTTGTTGAGTAAATGGCGTTAGGTTTCACGCGTTAGACTCGAAATTGAACAACGAACACTTCGGCAGTTCTGATGGAAATCGTGCCGATGCGAAAACGAAATCGTACAAGCGTAGAGCCCTGCATTCATTTTGTCACGTGGCCGCTCATTCGAATCGATTTGGATGGATTCTTCTCGTCCAACCTTCAATACCTTCAATTCTCTGGGTCGACTTCGATGAAGGGGAACGTGCGTCTGCGTATGAATGCCAATCCGATTTGAATGATTCTCTTATTACATCCACAAATCCGCATTGAAGTTAATATCCGAACATGATTTCGTATTTAAATGATTTCGAAGCCGTCAATTCATTCCACTTTTTGTCCAACTCCTGCCTCTCAATGGTTTCGAATTGGTACCCACCCTCACCAATAAAATGTGTCGATCTTTACAAAACAATTTCAGCTATTTCATATTTTTTTCTTCCCTTCTCTCGTTTCGGATCTACTTCAATTCGCATCGCAAAAGGAAGTGATGTTCCCGTGGTGGCTGTGCCAGTGTGTTCATGTTCAATGTGTCGAATAATCAGATTTTTTCTGCGTTACATCAATTTTACACTTGAGCTCACCGAAAAATCTGTTCAATTTATTTCGGTTTGGTCTGTCTTCTGTTGCCATTGACTTGGTGCCCTTTCCCGAATTTCGTTAACACAATTTGTTCTTTTTTCATTTTCTTCGTCGTAATAGTTGGCATATAGTTGTTGTTTTGAATAATTCGCGCTGCGGTGAGCTAAATTCGAGGCGGCAGCGATAACAACGTAGGCAAATGTAGAAAAACTGAAGATGCCATGCAATGCATGGAACGGCGGGGGAAAGGCGAAAAATAAAAATCATCGACAGAAAACAAATTGGAAAAACATACTGCTATGTGGCTGCAATAAACAATATTGCAACATATTTTTTTCGCTTTTGATTCCACTCTCGTTTTGCGAAATCATCTGACATTAATCAACAATGGAATAAATCATCGTAGACCTACGTGATTCGCTTGAGAGTTAAATCGGTAAACTTGTCATCCGAAAAAAAAGAAGAAAAGCACGGCAACGAGGAACACTTGTCCGGTCTCATACACAATCCACATGAATGGTGAATTGTCTCGACGAAAATGCAGCAGACAACCGTGTGCCGTGTACTTGTCCCATCGGAAATTATATTTGAAGTCTGTTGACACGAATTGATTTGATTTTTGTCGTCGACATTCGAACGCGTTCACAAAATCATCGCATCTCAAATGACATAGCAAAACGGGAATCTGTTTGTAATGGTTGCCATTCTGCAAACATCACACAGAATCTGTATTCGTAATGTTTGCTCTCCGTGTATTTTCATCCTAACCTTTCCCGAAGGGAGATTGCAATGGAGAGAGGGATAGAACGAGCAATAGATGGCGAGGGGGGTTGACCAGGAAGTGCTGTAGATATAGTGCTACTAGATATACAGTATGCGTATACGTATACACTACCTAGATAGTTTTATATAGTATGGCGTACTCGTACGTGCACGGTTATCTGAACACATTTCGGCGGCATCCCATATCCCACCTACTAGGTCCGTTCATCGTTTACAACCAGCTTCGTCGTAACTATCGCACGCACTCTGGATGGACGGAAGCATTTCAGGCTGAAGTGCTAATAATATTGTATGATTTTCAATGGGAGAATTAACTAGAAACATACAGGTGAAAAAGGGTTGCCACACTGCACAAGTGCACAAATACACACTCATCAACATTTTCGCGTCCTATTAGTGAATTCATATTAATCCAACCATCGCATCAATATCATTGAAACATTTTCCAGCACTATCTTGATTACAATTATTTTTAATTGGATCCAGATTCTAGGAAAAAAGCGGTTTCCGCTCAACTCATGCATGGATACGGAATCGCATGTACACATAAATTGTCAAATGAAGGAAAGAGAATAGTGGCATGGGACACTGGCTGACATGACAGCATGCACCGAACACAACAATATCTGTGTATTGTGCTGTACCAACTACCAACATAATGCAGTGCAGTAAAATATGCATTGTTTTTCGCATCGAAAGAGGTCAGAAAAAAATAAATTATTTGTCTGCCTGCAGTGTGCCCAGCATTGCTCTTTTTTCGTTCTTGAATTTCGATGCGAATGTGTGCTTGCCGCTGTGCACCATTCCCAATATCCTTTTGCGCTTACATTCGCCCCTAGCGTAAAATGGTAGGTACCCAATACGGCAACTGTATGATTATACTTACCATCGACTGTCCGGCCTGAGTTCAATTTCGATATGCTGAATAGTTTTGAATGGACTCGATGCTGGTAGAGTGTTCAGTGAACGCGAAATGAACTTAATGTACTCAATCAACGAACAAAATGTCAGAGTTAAAATTGTCCAATGAACCGCTCCCTGAGAAAGAGTCCACGAAAACTAAGAGCATACAACGTCCGTTTTTGATCTCTCGCCTTCATTTCTATAGTTTGGTGAATCCGTTCGCATTGTTCATTTGTAGACTCAAGCAAAGATAACCAACCAGATTATTTGCAAGGCGACACCTTCGGACTTGAAAATTTGTCTTCATGTAGGCGCAAATAGTGTGATTTCACAGACATTCCATGCAAAAAATCTGACTGTTTAAATTGAAACCATTTGTATTGTTACGATTAAATTCAAGATTTATTTCCCTTTTTCAAATTATTTCCAAATCAATAGTATATACATTAGTTCTTTTGCACATTTTTAATTACATTTATTCACTGCATTATAATACTTTTTTATTAAATATCCTTCAACCATAATCATAATAATAATAATAGTAATAGTTAAATGATAAATACAAATTTGCATTTGTGTAATTCCTTTTGGTTCAATCAATTATCTAATTGCATGGAGAAGTATTCATTGAAAAAAATCATTTCCCTACATTTTGCATTACATATACAAAACATATATTGTTTCATTTTTTCCTTTATTTCATCAAATATTGTTTTTGGATTTGCTTGTTTCATTTTTGTTGAAGAGATTTCAAGTTGTCTGCATAATTTAGCGGATGATTCCATTATTATCAATATCATAGGGTGTATTCATATAATTCTTCATTTGTTCACTAATAGCCGTGCAGACTTGCACGAATGCACAAGCACATATACTAAAAGCGTCTGAGATCATTTTATCGCTGAAGGTTCCCATAAATTGTATGCGTAAATGTAAATATTTTTATGCGAAATGAATAAATCAACTATTGCAATCGCCAAACCAAATAGGTACACATTGTTCGTGTCAATTGTTCCATAATTAAAAGTAATGAATGAGTGACAAGTGTATGCTGTTCAATAAAATATGAAAACTTAACAAATCGCAATGCGTATATAATGGATTTTTTTAGTGTTGAACCAATTCTTCCAAATCTCCCGTTTGCAAGGGTTTCAATGTCGCCATATTCTTTCCGATCTCTTGCCATGTTCCTACGCATTTAACTTCATGACATTAAGATTTAAGAATTTGGCGTGACGGCGAATTTATTCGAGTGAAGATCATGGTCATTCGTTCGAGCTCCCAGACTTCATCTGGTATTCGGTTCTTCTTGAGCGATTTGAAGGTCTCTTTTTTGTAATTCTGACGATTTATCAGTGATTTTTGATTCTGCAGTCCAGGGATTTCTGCGTTTTTCAAGTGATCGTCGCTATACTTTTTCCGACAATCCTGAATTATCGACAATTGATGGCTTTTGAGTTCAGGTTCGTGGCAAAATCAAATTTAACAGAGAAAAATATTCCAAGCATCTCGGAAGAATCGCAAAAATCTCTTAGAAATCTTGAGAATCAATGAAGTTTTCTACATTCTACAAGACGCTGAGAGGAATGGCTTCAGCGACTATGATATTTCTAATGTAACGGCCAGCTCGAGCTGCCAGCCAGCTATGTCAAAATATGTGAATAGAACGTACAATAGCGCAAAGTGTTGCATTACCTGGGGTTGCTCCCTGTGTGTTTGACAGCTCCGGCAATCAGTCACTATAGAAAATATCTTGGCTGCCGATTACATTATAATTTGCTTCACAGGCCGAGGAGAGAGAGAGAGAGAAAGAGGAGATAGCAGACACATCGGCCAACAAAAAATACAGCGTCTCCCTCCTTCCCCAAAGTCCACTATTAGATTTTTTGACCTTGAAAATTAACAAATTGCAGACACAAACAAGCCAACTGGAATATTACGTAAAACTGATAGTCGGTTTGCTTTTGCACACATTTACTATATATTCGAAACAGTCAACAGTTTCCACATACGTCATTTTTAAATAACTATTTTTTACATAATTCTGTAGATAATAACACACATACACCATCGACGTAAGTGATAAAGCTCTACCGCACATAGGACGGCTGTATTTCCTCTGAATTCTCCTTTTCAAATACGTAATTTTCGCGTTTTGACATGATTTTAATTCCTCAGTATTCATTTTCAATTGATGATGCAAATATCGAAGCTCATACGTACAACACTTACCATAACTTTTGACATGAATTTGCATTCCGCCCACACGACAGCCCGTCCCATATCATTCCATACATTCAATTTGATTTCATTCGATTAAATTTATTTTATTTAACTTAACACACTCTAGCTCGTATTTTTGCAATCCAGTCACATATTCCCAAATTATGTACAGTCGATAGACGCTCTGAATATATTCTGTTTGATAGAATCTTCATATTCAGAGAGTATTTGTATTTAGGATAAGTTTCGGGTAGACGGTCCTTGCATCGATATACAGCAGCTATATCGATACCAGCATCGACCTCAAATGCTCTGAATATTTCAGATACATTCAAAACAAGACGTGGAGTTGACCAATAGGTATAATATTGGAAGATACTGCCTCATTGACTCGAGACGAACTACACTCAGAAAATGTGTGAAGTTGGTGCTACTGATGGCATATAGAGTAGTAGCGATGTTGACAGGTTTCACAGGATCCCGTTAACACCGAGTATCCAATGGGAATATGCCAGTGGAACAATTTCTCCCCTTTCTATTGTTTAGTGTTCAGAATGGCTTGAAGGACTGGAAATAAATGTATTTTCGTCACACGATACAAGACCACAAATACCAATTCCATTTGGTATGTTATCGTTTTTGGAAATTCAACTGACCCCATGAGAATCAAAAGCGAACGAGAATACGGCTGTGGGAAATGTTATATCAGTTATTCACGTCATTTTCGATCCTTCTCCAGTTAGAGAGGCATTCAATTCACATCCAGTCTTCAAGAACAGCCGTAGGCCTGGGTTCAAGAATACTGGAGATGTCTCCAACCAACTAGAGGTGTACTCTGTGCATTTCAGTTCTGATCTAGTCGCTGAGCACTTTATCATACACTTTTGGTGGCGAATTCTGAGTATTCATCATGCGATAACCAGTGCCAATATAGCAACTAAAGTTGGTGAGACAGTTGCAGTCAGGAAGGAACGTGATTTAGGTGCGTGAATGTACGTGGGTGGTTCTGTGTCTGATTACGATTATTCGCTCTCTTTGTCTATTTCTCGTGAATTTTTCGAAACATTTGCAATCAATCCAAATTGTCTCTGGCAAAATGCTACATTCTTTAAATTCATTATAACACCGTGCTACACTGTTTGGCTTATTCGGACCGGACCACGTGCAGAGGGAAGTTTGAGAAAAAAAAGAGGACATTTTTTTCTCAAACTTTCATCTGCACGTGATTCGGTCCGAATGAGCTAAAAAATCTCATCAAATGTAGCACGGTGCAATAATTGTATGAGCCTATACGCGACGTGTACGAGTACATGCATATTTATGTATTAAACGCGTATAACGCATGTCCTCATGCGTGATGCGATTCCCATTCGTTACTATTGTATTGTTGTTATTCGACGATGCTTGTTATTTGTAATCTGAATAATTTACGATACACAACTTGCTTTGAGTTCTACCGAGTACATGTTATAAGATATGAAATGTACGATGACTAATTAAATTACTATACACGAGATGAGTAGAATGTGGAACTTAATTTTCACATTGTTACCTTCCATTCTATGTTCAGTGTTTTGTTTACTCTTAAAGCTTAACGAAAACCGTTTTGAAGCGTCAACTTATCAATGTAAATTTTAAAATAGTGTGTTCCCAGTATTGAACTCCTTTAATATTCTGCATCTTATCTTCAATGTCGTTATTAATTCACCTATCGTCTTACATTACATATTTAATAGAAGCAGTCTCTTACAACTCATTGAGAATAATAACTTTGCTGGACGCGATTGATGCCAGATATATGTCGGCGTGAATACGCAGAATGCAGGTACATACAGCATACACTTACACATAAGCAAATGCCTTTTCTCCCTTTTTCTCGTTCGCCTTCCTGCCTGTCACATGTCCGACCTAAATCTATGAAATTACTTAATGATATCCTAGAATGATTTCCGGCATGCCTTATGATTTTTTCCTCAGCCGAATATTCTGAGTGTTCCAAATATCGTAGAGCCATTCCATTTCTATTCAAACAGGTGGCTGCATCAACCATCTTCGATTTGGCTGAAAATTTCTCCACTGTGTTTTCTCGTGGTAGAAACAACAAAAATAATATCTTGGCTCAAAAAAATTTTTTTTGTAGAAGTTATGGCAATTACAGATTTTGACCGAAAATTGAAAAAAGTGCCAGAAATGCGAAAAATTGCTCAACTTCAAAAAATCGTAGCGCCGTCATTTATCATCCGATTTGAACGTTCGGTAGCTTGTTGGAAAGGTAATATAGTCCTCCTTTTCAGAAAAAATATCTTTGTGCTTTTCTGAACAAAGTGTTGCTCAAATTTCGATTTATCACTTTATTTCGCATATAACTTTTGAACGATGCGCCCCGATTTTTCATTTTTTTTTTTCAAGTCACCCTGGGAGGCGTGAGGGGCAGTTTTGTAAGACCATCAATTTTGTATGGCAGCACCTGCAAGGATTGAAAAAATGGGTCAAGTTTGTTCAAAGAAAATGTCGAGGAGAAGAAAGAAATGGGGGTCGGTCATACAACTCAACCTCCTGATCCAACTCAATGGATCGCTTCCAAGGGCGAAATTGATCTGTATGGAATGAGCTTCAATCGCAAATAATTAGATGGTTTCACCTCCATGCAAAAAATATGAATAACAAATTAAAAAGGTGGAAAATCACAGTTTTTTCAATTTAGAGGTCAAAGTTGACATCGTAAGTCATTGGATGATTTATGTATCTTGCTGAAATAAACATCTCGTTCGAAGAACAAAATCGGCTCTCGATCACCGTTTAGGAGTTATATACTTTTTAATAAAGCGAAAATATTTCCGTTAAATTGCCCACGAATTTGAATTTATCGTTGGAAAGGTATTTAAATTGACTTTCGAAAAAAAAATCGAGGCGCATCGTTCAAAAGTTATGCGCGAAAAAAAAGTTATGAATCGAAATTTGAGCAACACTTTGTTCAGAAATACACAAAGTAATTCCTCAAAAAGTTCCCCCTCAACATATCTTGTATGACAGTTCAGCACGGGGGGGAACTCAATACAT
>JANTFB010123640.1:0-11404 GCA_026546635.1 Porricondyla nigripennis | reverse complement strand
AATTTGCATGCAATGCAGCCATTCTCATTGCCAAATCGGTGCCATTCTTTTCGATTCTCATGGTAGAACGTATGGCGAAGCGATGATGTATCGCGTCGCCACCACCGCGTCGAAATGAAAACGAAAAATATGTAAACATCTTCGCTCGCGCGTACCGTAGACCCACAAATCACAACCAATCAAATCTGACGAAAGTGAATGGATCGTACGCCGTACCATACGTCCATCTACACACATACAGCAAAAAGACTCCATTGATGCTGAGGACGGGCCGCTCATAAAATGTTCTCAACAATATTTTCGCCCTCTCTCCGTCATCATGTCTAAGCTAGACTGAACGGAATGACCGATAGAGTGGAATAAAACAGACGAAAGTCAGGTTTTCGACCCGAATAGGGCGTATCGAAAACGAAATCAGGATTGAACTTTTCCCTGTTGTTTGGCATTCAGCATCATTTCGTAGAGCGAGCGAGCGAGCTGCTACATCTCGGTATACAGCATTCCGTCTTCATCGCGGAGTTGTTGATCTACAAATGGCCTTTTTGGAATGAGACGACGGAGGACGCACGGTGAGATCGAACGATAGTCGACGAAGGACCGTTTGCTCTCCGTTCGTTCGGAATTTTCTGCGGGCCCCGTGAAAATGACGACGACTACATCGTGAAAGGTGATCTGGATCGGACGACGAATGCAGTACCCATCGAAAACGAAAGACCGAAAGCAAACACACGCGAACTCGTTCAGTAAAATGATAATGAAAATGACAAAAGTGCAAAATGCGCTTTTTTTTTCGGCGATAAAATTTGAATACTTTCGATGTGTAGCTAGCATGCGTTGCGTGCGCGATGGTGAGTGCTCACAAATGTGATCGGTGATCACATCGGACGACATCGACAACGACTACAATAACAACGACGACGACGACGACGCCGATAGCGAGCGCGATCTCAACGAAATTTAGAGAAAGACAGAAAACGAAGCAGAGACACGCCGAAGAGGAAAAAAATATATCGACAACGACCTTGCGAATCGCCATCCAGATGGCCTTTACACATTTATATTCTCATTTGGGTATATTGATTAATTTGTTCGTCGGCTAACAACATCAGCGCGCCAGGCAGTGGCGTGTCCGAAGCATAAACAACGCGAAACAACAGCTACATGCCGTCGACCATTGTTTGTCGGTGTGTGTATGGCGTGTTCGCCCGCTTGCGCTCGCACCTTTCTCAATCTCTTAATAAGAAATCATAAGATAAACGACAACCAAAACACACGATCTTCAATAACAGTAGCCGCAGCACCAACGAATCTTTCTCTTTCGCTGGTCGCTCAAGCACAAACGCACACCCAGACGATGGACGGCGGACGGCGTACGCATACGCTGCTCGCTGCTGCCGTCGCCGGTGATCGTCCACAACGAGAGTTGACATGTACTCACTTGGACCGTAAATTACGGCTCGTTACCGTTCAATGGCTCCACCAAATTAATCAACGAAAACATCCATTTCATGCGCTGCCGAAGCAGACGAAGCGAGAAAAATAGAGAAGAGAGAGAAATATACTCTAACGGTGAACGATCATTGAAGATGGAAAGTGATGAAGAACTTCGTCGAGAGTTCCATCGGCGGAACGGTGAATTGTCTGCTGAGCACGCGTCAAGAGCGCACACTCATTGCATCGCAATCGACGCTGGAAGTTTTCCCATTCGAACATGGATTCCGTGGTCTTGGCCGTGCCGGCGGCAGCAAAATCGCCGGTCACGCTTCTGGGCTCTTCTATTCAAGTCATTGCCGCTCAGTCGCCACAATTGTCGCACGTGCGCTCTGCCACTTCGACGCAGCCGACAGTAATTCTCTTTCTTTAGTTCACTTCGCGTAGCGGCATCTCAGCCACGTCAGTTGCACAATCAATGCGGACAATTACAATTACTGCTTATTTGGATTTGGAGCTAGTGGGCACACACTCGTCGTCGTCGTAATTGTGCTCGCTGCGAATGGCATTGGACGAATCGTGCGTTGACAAACTTGTTGCTGCGAAATGGCAACTATGAGAGTGAGACACGCAACGATTCACATCGGATTGGATTCAAAGGCACACGAGTTGCGATCGACGATTGAATGCGGGTCTATTGTACTTGGAAACGGTGCCGGTCGCTTCTACTATCATTGCCGAGAACGAATCGATGATGGAAATTCCGTCGAAAACGAAACAGAACAGAAGAGAAAATCGATTGAGTGCGAATGAATGCGACTCGCAATGAAATTCGACACTCGACAGCCATGCGCAACGACATCCTTCACGCATTCCGATCCGCACAGGGACTGGAATGGGAGACGTTAAAAAATCAAAAAAAGAAAATTCAATGCTGGCGATCTTGAAACACCTCCATTTCGTGGAGCTCGGAAGACACACCAGTGAGCAGCGAGCGGCGATCACAATTTCATGACATTCGATCACTTCGAACGGGGCATTTGCCAGTTGTCCATGGTGATGACACTGTCGTGGTATCGCATTCACGCCACAAGTGACACAAATGAGGTGAAGAGCGAAACGGATAATGTGAGGGGAGAGAGAAACCAAAACAATAGACTGACAAGTAGATTGGCAGTAACGCTTAGACCGGTTTGGAGCTCATTAGTTGATTCAATTGAATTTTTTTTCGATATTCGTTGCGTTCGCCTGTGATTTCCATTCCTCCGGGGTCTCCCGTCATCATCGTAGAAACGTTTATTCAAGAGGCCACAAAAATGCATGCGCCCTCGCTATACTGCTAAGCTACCTTCTTACGGACAAACATATGAATCCAAGACTCATTCTTTGAAATGGAGGAACTCATGGATCCCACACGCCACCCCAGTACTCCTAAGAAACACTACGTGCTCTAGCGATCTTAGGGACAACCATACTGAGCGTCGGAGCCACTCTGATGAACGTAGAAATCATCCTATGGAACCCAAGACCGTTCTAGTGAACGTAGGACCCAGCCTAATCAACCACGATAAAGGCGCTAAGGATAAGGACCACTCATATTATTTGCCTACTTCCAGGCGCTCAATAATATGTTCGGGCCATTTTTCGGTTCTGAGCGAGGTCCGCTATCACCGTCGATTTGATAAATTGTAAAACCGTCGAAATCTACCGTTCTTGTGACCCCCAAAAAGCAAAGGGTTTGGCGTCCGAAAAATGTCTTCGGCCTAAGCAAAAGACTGAATTTAGCGACAACTGGCGTAGACTGACTACCCTTGAATTAACACCGTACACAATCCCAATTAAATGAGATTTAAAATACAAATTAATGGAAATGGAGAAAAAACAATATTTAATCAAAGTAATGCCACAGCTCGTCGCCTCATTATGTGTGTGTGTGTGTGACATGCTGGCATTCTCATCGCGCATCGCGAGCTCCGTGCTGACGAAAAACATAGGCGACGAACTCTTTGGCAGATGTGTTTCATTCGTTTCGAGAACATTTTTTCTCTTTCGGCACCGCACGCGCAAATGATACTGAAGCGAACGAGGGGGTTCGGCGTGGCATCTTGCGAAAGATACTGTGCAGCAAACATAATATGTTAAATGAAAATAAATAATAAATAATACGAGCGCCGAGGCTCCCCGATTGACATGCAATACGCGATGTTTCGACACAACGAACACGGCATGAGATGCTCTGCGACTACGACTACGGTCGCATCGCATTTGATGCCTGGCCTGCACCATAAATTGCGGCTGCCATTCGCGTGCAACATACAGCGATGTCGACTCCATTTTTATTTATATCATCGAATGCACGATGATCCGCCTCTATGCGAGAATACGGCTCTTTCGGTTGCGCGCGTTCTTCTCGTTCGCAAGAATGTTCTGCTGGATGCATGCAGCATACCCGTATCAACGACCCGCGCTCATTCGATATGCCAAAGTGGCATTTCGTGAGCAACACAAACGACGATTACGGCGATCGTAAAATTGAACGCATGAGCCGAGCTAAGCATCAATCACACGAAGTCCACAAACTAATTTATTCCATTCTTCTGCTTGTCTCTTTTCATGCAATCGACCCCATCAATATAGCAGCAGCGGCAACAACAACGCTGCATCGAAAGCGAACGTTCATGGACGAGACGCTGAAGAGGCTAGTGCAACAAACAGTTCGACTCTGGAACGTGACGATGGCGGAAAAGTGAGTCGTCCAGCGTACGTTGATGGCGGCGACAAGGATGCGGTCGGTGGTCGCGAACGCCTGCCATCGTCGCACTATTCCACGGAGAAGAGTGGATCGTCCGGTTACTACAGCTCGAATGTCTATTCAACGAGTTCGGTGGAAGATCACATCTACAGCGAACCGGTTATCGATGCCCCCGACGCATCGGCATCGACGCCAAAAATGACTAAACGTGTCCACCGGGACCATCGACGCAAAATTGAACAGAAATTCGACCAGCAAATCGGGCTGGCCAATTTGGAGAAGAGCGTCAAAAGTTTGGAGAAACATTTGAAACTGCTGAGTCGCAGCCAGCACCAGCAGCCATCGAAACCGAGTACGTGCGAGTTGTGCGGCTCATCCAGTGCGGCCGAAACGTCGGGCGACGAGAAGACGAAACGGTTGCCAACAATTGTCGAGGGCATCGATACGAATGCGAGCGGCAGTGTTGTGGCCAACGCGAAAAGTGTGCATCGAGTGCACGGTAAGGCGGTCCGGGCCTGGCCCATCGACACCGACGATTCACTGATGGACTTAGACCTTAGTTCGTTTCGCAAGGTGAACGAAAAGCGTGACAGAAAGCAGGCGCCGTCGAAGAAAATGGTGGCTGGAGCCAGCAGCGGAACATGCACTGGCACTGGCATTGAAAATCCGACCTATGTACGAGACGAGGACGACGACGCCGAAGAAGATGATGACGAAGATGACGTCGATTGCGTTCCAGTGACGTGCAGCGATAAAGAGCACATCGAGAACAATTACAAATGCACGAAATACATCAATTCGTGTCCGGACGACGCTTACAACGTTGAAGGTGTGAACGACTATAAATACGGGGTGCCGAATGCGGTGGTGTTGGCGTGTGCCGCCGACGATGACAAAACGGCGATGTCGTTTCTCATGAAGAACTGTGACGACCAGAACACCAAGGGTATTCTGCAGGAGATCCACGAAAAATTGTCGCAACTGCTGACAACCCCACCCACCGGCCACAATCAACGACGCAGCACATCGGACAGCTCGGACAGTGAGATCGCACACACCGTCGTGTCCGATGCCGAGTCGCTGAAGACAAACATTCAAACGTTGCGACGCGATCTCGAGAACTATTTGAAATTGATGAACGAACAGAACGAAATGGAGATCCGTCAATTCTGCACGGGTCTGTCGAAGAACTACAAACTGATGACGATGCAACATGCGCTTGCGAACAGAAGCCGAACCAAAACGATTCAAATTGCATCGGACCACAGTGGTTCGGATGTGTACAGCGGCCGTTCATATTACTCGAGCAGTCGGCACAGCAGCAGCGGCTATTTCAACGATTACATGATGGGACCACCGTCGGACATTTTGTACGTGCGAAACGCCTTCAATTACGACGACTCGGCCCGGATGTCACAAGAATCAACGCTCGACAGCAATTTCCAGTTGCAGCGTCGCCACAGTGACTCGGTTTACTCGAGCTGCAATGAAGAGCAGCGACACATTATTAGCGGTGGCAGTAGTGGCGACGATACAAGCGGCCGGAACGAAACCGTTGTCGTGCTGGACTCGGTTGTCGTCGTGCCGGCAGAGAAAATGATAAACGCTGAAGCGATCGATGCATCGAATGGGCTGGGTCACATTGAGAGCAATTTGGCGATGCAGCAGCCACCGACATTGATTGGCGCCGATAAGAATGCACCGTCCAGTGATGAGAAGGACCTGATGTTGGAATGGCATCGCAACAAGCCAAGCATTTGGCAGCAATACTACGGCAGCAAGCGACTCAAGTACAGCAACGTGGTGAAGAAGATCAAGGGGAAGCTGGAAATCAATCCGGCAATGACTTATGTAAGTTGCGTCATTAAATTCTATTCAATTCCATTAAAATCGTATGCGCGATTTCGACCTTCAAAACGATCGAACAATGAAGCGATTTCCGTATGAATGTGTCCTATCGTCGATCTCTTTAATTCAGACGGCACTGCTCCTGCCAGTGGCGGAGCGAACACATAAAAAAATTGCATTCAATTTGCACAAATTAATAGATCACAATCGCCATGCGGTACTGCGAGAGCCGATAGACACGGTGCTGGTGTCTACCACCGTGCAGGTGTTGACGTTGACAATCCAACACAAACGATCGAGCCGACGCTGGTAGGCCAGCGACGGAAAAAAACGAATTTCCCACAGCACTGATCGTCGTCTTGCAAATGACTCAATCGGCGGTGGCGCAGTGCCCTCGTCGACGACGACAGACCGAGACACACACGGACCGATCGACTGGCAGCCATTTGGCCACAGTTGAGTTCTGCTCGCTCGCAAGTGTTTTACAGAAACACACAAGTGTGTGCACTGTGCATGCATGCGCGTGATTACGTGACCGACGGAATGAACAGCACAAAAAATCGGCTGATCTATTTAATGCAACAATAAACGAGTTAATTTAGTTTTTTTGTTTCGCTTTGTGTGTCGCAAACATCCACATGTCCGCGTCTCGCGTCGCAGTCGGTCTCGGTCGTTTGTTATTCAAAACACAAAAGCGCAGCCCAACCGAACGGCGGACCGCGTACGCTTCAGAGGCATACGTTTCGTCGAACAATCAGAGGCGAATACCGCGCCAAAAGCGAAAATGCCGCCTTGTCTCGCACCCAATTGCACTGCTGTCGCACGGTCGCCGAGATGCATGATCTCGATCTGTGTGTGACCTGCGACTAGTTCCGAGTGCACTCACACTCATTCCATTATTTTTCCGAGAAACATCGATGTCCGCTGCAACACGTTGGCCACTCTGCCACCACATGGAAGCGGCTACGCGCACACATTTTCCCAACAAAAATAAAATGACTCAAGCGGTTGATTGGGACATCGCTCAAAATCGATTAGTGCCGGCTGCCACCTGAATGTTCTCATTCGCCTGGCAACCATCACTGGGACCGTCGATCGACCAAAATGAACCTGCGAGCACGAGCGTCCGCATTGTGTGGAAATGGTCACGAATAAATCACACCATCGAGAGTCATCGTTGCGTCCGATGCGTTCGCGTCCAATTAGCATGCACATTGTCGCAGACGTTCTCATTTACATTTCGGGCGATTTCGCACGAAAACCATTTCGCCGTTTCGTAACGACACACAATTAGTGTGTGCGTGTGTGTCGTTCGTGGGTCCGGTCGACACGACCGGCAAGCGGCGTCTTGGCAAAGAATTTCGATCGCATGCGCAATGCCCGAAGGAGTGGAAAAATCGTGCTCGCGCCACAGTTGCTTCAGCTACTGGCCGCTATTGCTGCAGTCGCCGCGCGCCTACCCAATTGACATGTTTAGGATTGCATCACAAATGAACCGAGTCTCTTCACCGCATTTGGCACACGTCGCTGTGCGATTTTTCCCCGTAAATTAGCACATTCAATATTAATTGCTGATTAATTGCGTTTGGAAATCAATGCAAATAGTTGTGGACCGATTGAATGGAACCCATTCGGGTCATGCACACAGCTGGAGTGTGGTTTTCTGTTTCCTTCCACTCACTCCGGCACGCACAATGCACACGAGGAGGCGCGACAGACGACCGACAAAAGATCGCTGGCCTTTGTTCAGTGCCTGCGAGCCAATCACATGCAGGTCCCCGCGTCGTTTGCCCAACGCACGCACAACGAACAACGAACAACGAAAGCAGGCGTCAAAAACCGAATCACCCGAAAACGGCGAAGAATGGTGGCAAAACGAATGGAAAATAGAATAACAAGTGACAAGGTTATTCGGAGAGAGAGAGAGAGAGTCGGAGAGCGATCCATCTGGCACATTTATTCGTGTCAATTGCGCGGTGACGTTCATCATTATGTGAGCCGCGGTGAACATTACGCCATCGTCATTAT
Organism: Porricondyla nigripennis; assembly: GCA_026546635.1. Lineage (NCBI taxonomy): Eukaryota > Metazoa > Arthropoda > Insecta > Diptera > Cecidomyiidae > Porricondyla > Porricondyla nigripennis. The sequence goes on along the minus strand of JANTFB010123640.1, from coordinate 3,345 downwards.
GCGATTTATGGTGTCGCGGGCTGAGACAAGTCTCGTCGTTGAACAAGCAACGTGCACCGCTGTGCGTGTTTCAATTTCATTTTCGTGCAAAATCACTTTCCAACGAATCGACTAACGCGCGCACGTGCTTCCTCATCCACTCCGTTGCTAGTTTACCGGCCGGCTCAAGTGTGTACGCCATTCGGAGCTCGCTGGATTTCTCAGAAGACAAACAAAACGAAAGACGAACACAATTGAGTTTGCCGTTTCGCGATGATCATTGTGAGCGATTGTGATCGGTTCACCAATTAGCGTTGGATGGATATGAACAGCTATTTTCGTTGTGATTTCGTCGACTCGGTGCCGGTCACGATAAACATCTCTCGTTTCGATGGAAAAATGATAAGAACAATTTATATTATGTGTTTGCTCGCCTCTGCGCCGTCCTCTTCGCTGAATCTTTCGTCCAATTAAAACGGTTGATCGTTATCGCCGGCGTTCTCGTTTAGCTGTGGCGTGCGCACTCGCGTACCACACACACGCGAAGACGCGAACATCTGTTTCCGTAATTATATCTAAATTGGCCACAATGGTTTCGTTGGAATTCTTGTCGCGAGCGCGACCCATTCTCAGCGGACAATCCCACGAATAGGGTTCCGTATGCTGTTCAATCGATTCGATCTATTTTTATCTATTCGTTCTTCGTCTCGCGATATCGTTTCCAACGAATGCCGAGTCAGCGGAATGAAGACAATGCACATTTCGAGAAGACAATGGCGCAGGCGGCGGACCACATTATCAATACGGGACCGAAGAATAACAAATGAAATCTCGTGCTAATGATTTGCTTTCTTCACACCGGCGAAATTGGATCCGGTCAAGTTGATCAAGCGAACGGGCGCACCAGAATCGTTGCGTTCTGCGAAACGGTACATTCGAGCCGGGCGAGTCGATTCGATGCGATGTGAATGTTCAGATGTGCACGAGAGTGCACTGCACACTGCACTGTGAGAATGTGCATGTTCATGACCCTTTTCGTAATTAGGTTCACGCGATAATGAATTACATTCGACTCGTTCGCTGAATTGAGAATTTCAAATTTATTTCCATTTCACTTGTTTGTTGCTTATCTGCCCGATCAGTCCGCCAGGCACTGCAATTCGTATGCACGTTCGACTTGCAAATGAATTGCGAACCGTTCGGTGTGTGTTCGCATCGCTTAATACGATTCGATTCGATTCCATGCGATGGAATAATGCGAAAACAATTAAATGATTAAACCGCGACGAGCGAATTCATTAATTTGTTGCATCCACTCAATTCATTGCAGGCGACGGCTTCTTGATGCCTTCGTTGCATTCGCATCACTCGTCGTCTCGCAACGAATACGCGTGTGTGTGTGTGTGTCGCTGTGGCAATTGATGTGTTTCAAGTGCATCACCGTTGACATACAATTTTCGTTCGACTCCTACTCTCATTATTCATCCATTGGCCATATTCATTCGATTTCGATTTTTATTCATCTCGCTGCGTTCCGATGCAGTAGAAGAGATATGTGGAGTTTCCACGCGCTACCCGTGCCGGCCGTCCGTATACGGGCGACATTTTGCAAAACAATATTTCGATACGGCAACTGGGGGATATCCACAGGTGCGAGAAGATCGAACGCTCTGCGCGCGCCTATTCTTTATTCATTTTATTTCGCATTTCCATTTTGTCGGTTTATGTGCTAAGGTCAGTCAGGCGCATCTCGCATCCAAAATGCCATTTTAGAAGCTTTTGCAAAACGAAAAAAAAAAAACGAGAAATGATGAAACAGCAAAACGAATCCGATGCGGCAAAGAAAACAACAAATTCAGAGGGCAAATGAATCGCTTAGCGCCTTCGGTGCTCGCCGGCACTAAAGACTTATGGAAATAGTAGTGTTTGCGCAGAACCGCAAATATGTGTGGCAGAATGTTGAAGGCGATATTTCTATTGCTCGAGAATCGGTACAACATGGTTGTGCTGTTTGCGCAATGATCGACCGACACCATATTCGTCACACTCGCGGTCGCTCGCACGAAATATGAATATTTTGTTTTTCTCCACTTTTGTTCGGCTGGAATGCAAGTGCATATCTGTTCATCATCTCTGTCTGGCAGCTGTGCACAACACGCGGTTCGTCCGACGTGAGGAGGAACCGGTATGGAGTGGGCGAAATTCGACAGCCGACCGAATGATGACATTTAATTACGCGAAGAAGAATGATTTTATTGCACCAGTTGTGCCAGACTCTGTCCACATTTGCCAAATGTGATTCGACGACAACTTTGTATGTGATGCCCCAATGCCCCTGTGGCCGCTCGTACCAGCATTTATTTTGTTTCTCATTTTTGCGTCGTATGCGGCACAGCAACTTAATTAATTGCATTTATATTTTGTCTCGTGCGAACGAACCCAGCCCCTTTGCCATGATGAAATCGCACAGAAATTGAAAAACATTCATTGGACAGTGTGCGCCGACTTCATTTCGAATGCGAAACGGTGGAAAAATAACGGTAAAATGACCAATACACATGCTTGTGAGTGGTTGTCAGATTGACAGTAACGTCGGCCAACCACAACAACAACAACAAAATTGGTAATGGAATCGGACTGCATATTTCGTCTGCTTGACCTGCATATTTCCAGTTCAATGCGTGCGACAAATGAATAAGTGTGTACGATTTCCTTGCAACCCATACGATGGCAAAGACCGCGTGTCGAGCACCCCACAATATGTGCGCATTCCGGTACGACGTGGATATTATTTCGATTGGAAGATGAGTGTTCTATGGCAACATTTGCCGATCCGATTGCGAAATTCAAATATATTTACATTTGTTTCGTGTGCTCTCTTCAATTTGTTTTTTTCCTTCGCAAAAACCGTTTGGCATACTTTCATGCGAGCGGCCGCCCAATGGAGGAAGAGATGAAAAAATAAATAAATGAAACGACACACAGCCACAGGTCGCCGTTAGAGGTGGTATTCGGAGTGCATCGCAGGTGAGATGATGTAAATGCATCGCCCAATGCTTGTTTGACTTCTTTGGAACGCGCACGAGTGCCCGCGTATATGTGTGTGGATATCGAAAGAAGTCACAGAGAACAGAAACCTTTTGTGATGCTCGTGGCATGCATATTGTGCATGGAATTTGTGATCTAACATGTTGGATTCGCTCAAGTTTTTTCTTTAAACTTTTTTCCTGCACTCTCTGCCTCTTTGTCTGCCGGAGTCAGCCGCTGGCATGTACAAGTGGGTCTCGCGTGTGTCTCTGAGTGTGTCCGCGTTTCTGCCATAACCGTTCGACATTTGACCGTTGCGATTAGGTGATTGTAGGTAGT
>JANTFB010123529.1:0-11409 GCA_026546635.1 Porricondyla nigripennis | reverse complement strand
AATTTCAATCGACTTCCTCGATGTGTTCACCATCGCCATCGATTGCTCCGTTTGGTAGAAAACCACAACCGTGTATATAAAATCGAGCGATAGTTTCCTCACATGAATGCGTTTCCAAAAATCTAACTTCCGATCGTCTGGCTGCATGGGAACCAGCATAACGAGATTATGTAATCCAGTCAGCATCACATTCGTTCTCAGCGAATGGGCGAAAAGTCCTTCACCACCTTCATCGTAGTTCAATTTGATAATTTGTAACAAATCCGGTAGCTCGCGAAAGGGTTGAGAGGCACGCTCTGTAAGCTTGATTGGCGATACGTAATGCACTTTTCTAATGACCATGGCGTACTTGTCCCCAGCCGAGTCGATCATTTGCCCAACAAAATCGTGATTATTTATGTACGCGTCGTCGTATATCCATTGTACAGTTTTATATCTGCCGTCGGTGATTAGTCGATCGAGAAAGCTCGTCAAATTCACCACGGACAACAAATTGGCCACCAACAAATCAGTCAAATTCATTGTTGCGGGAAAAATGAAACGAACACCGCCGAAAAAGGTGCTGAACTGATATCTCCTAACGTCACTTGCACTTCGGGGAAATGAACTGATCTATTCGAGTGCCACTTGTACAATGAAATGGTAACGTGAGGTGCGAACAAATCAATGATCCCTTTATCATGCGATACATCTTGAGCCACGTCAATTTTGGGCTCGAGGCTCACAACATCTAGAATTAAAATAACATTCTTCGTTTACGTGTCACGTACTACGTACTACGTGGACGTGTTGCACTGCAACTATAATTACAAAATTAAAATGAATTTCTTCGTCAACGATGAAAATCTGAACTTTCCATTCATACGCCCCAGGCCACATGCCCACATGACATTATACAGGTACACGTACGAGGTGACATTCAAGTATACAGTCCCATACGAGTGGAAGATCGATATTCCAATGTGAATTCGTCCATACTCGCTTCAATCATCAATAGCACATCGATCGATCATTATCTGATTTGAAAACCTTCACGTGGCTCTGTATTTCAAGTGCATTAAGCCGCATTGAATTGGAAGGGCAGCAAAAGGCATACAATACAATCGACTTTGGAATAAAATTCATCCAACGTTCATACGAGTGTAAAATACCTTCGTAGTCGCAATCGTACCCCATCTCGAACCGCCCACAGGTGAGAACATATGCGCCGAGTTGCGTTGCGAAAAAAATATTTTTCAAGTTCCCCGAGTCCGACTAACTAAAAGCACCAATATCGCTATGAAAATCGTCGCGATCGTCCGTGGATTTGAATTGAACAGGCGATAAAAATAACACAACCATTCCTTCATGGAGCACCACCAAAACGTTCTCATTTGATTTCAACGATGGAAGATGCCGTGTGAATCAACCGTTAATCATTTTTGAATTACATTTTCGTGTCGAATCAGAAGAGCGAAAAAAAAGCTTTAAACGGCCCCAGCTGCAGTTATAATTTCGCTTCGTCCTTTTTTCTGTGCGAACGCATGTGTATCTGTGCCCAGCACCGCCGTCGACTCCGAAAATTTACCCATGTGGAGATAGCACTAGCATCGACAACGACGCGAATTGAAGCAAACATTTATTCAAATTCATTCCATATTCCCTTCAAATATTTTATTATTTATAATTACGACAACAATTTATAACCATGAATCGTCGATCCTGCCAGCTGAACAATGGGCCCGCATCTCGCACAAAGGATTCCGCTTATAGATAGATGATAAATTGATCGAAATAATGTAATACTCGTCAGCATACACCGAAAACGAATGCGATCATGAAAATAAAACAAAAATAAACGGTGCACAACAAATAGGAAATGTTTTACTATATTCCCGCATACCCCACTCACAACTCACAGGCAATTTTATTTATCATTACATCGTTCGTGCATACAATGCAATAATGATGACGATGAATACAAAAACAAAATCGAGCAACAACAAAAAATGATGTGAATATAAAACTGCAGCAGAAACGAGACCATGGACGGCCAATCGGCCATCTACCCGATCGTATTTATTGTTGGTTTGATTGCGAAATAAAATAAAATGGAAAATATGCATCCCGGGAGCCGGCAAACGAGTCAAAAAATGAAAAATTTCGGCAATAATATTTTTCCCGACTTTCGCCCCCTTTCCTCACCCAAATATATTTAAACTTCATTGTGTGTTCCACTCTTTGGTTGGCAATAAATAAACCGGCGAGTTATCGCCAGCCGTCGAATGGGAAGGAAAAAGGACAAAAACTGTAAGGACGACCGTACCAGCAAGAGGAAAAATGATTTAAAACACAATGCGGCATAAATTGACTGCATCTGGATGTGTAAGGGTGTGAGCGCGTGCGTCGTGTTCGCCGATGCAATGGGCAATCGTCGATACGTGCATAAAGTACAAAAAGAATATCGTACGCGCACGCTGTCCGTGCCTCTCCTTTGAACGTATGAAACGGGTACTCTACTCCTCATGGCAAACAATGTTGTGTGAACGCCATACCTCATGTGCGGAAAAAACTCATTTTTTTCGCCAGCCGCAGCGTTCTCCAGTAGCCAGAGGGAAAAAATCGTCAAAATATAGATAAATAGTGATGCAGAATGATCATCGTCATGATGTGTAATCGTGCAGTCTGCACGCCGAGCTTTGTGCCATTTTTGTTTGTGCTAGGCTCCGCTCATGTGTGCTTTCTGTTGTATGGAGCAATTGGATCGAGCGCGCAACCCATTTTTCTTCCTCGATTCACGCGATCTATTCTAAAACTGAATGGAAATCATTCGGCATGACGTCTGGCAACAACTCGAATCTTATATGACTTTGACGGACCGCAATGAATGAAAAATTAGCGGTAATCAGTGGCCGCCGAAAGGCATTAGAACGAGATGGTTCGCCACCCCAAAAACGATTTCGTCGCAATCATGTCTCGTCATGCACATATGTGCTGTTTTTGTACGTTTATTCAGTCGTTGCGGTTGCGCATGCTTTCAGGTTCGCATCAACGCCGTAATGAACATCATAATTTTCTTCGTAATTCGCACGAGGAACGTGGCACGCACTCGCACACGCCATCACCACATGACTTGCCTATAATAATTCACCGTAACGAATGATGAAAATGCCAACGTGATTGCCACCGACCTTCCCTTTGAACAAATCGACACGAATTAGGAGTTTCGGTGGAAATGGCAACGATTTGCTCGGCGCTCGATTCATTGTCGCTTGACATTTTACAATTTCACCGAAATATTTTCTTGTCTTCGACTCGCCATCTCATTTAGGCAACGAATATATCACTCAGCATAAATAAATTAATTATCGCAACCCTAATTTGACATTTGTTGACTATCCTTCGTCATAATTACGTTGGTATTTGGTGGTTTGCTATTTGTGCGGAGCGATTTTTTGTTGTTGTTGTTGCCCCTGTTACGCGTCTGCAGACATTTGGCGGGATTTCTTTGCATGCGCAAGGGCTGCATAATTGACGTGAAATGGGCGAAGCCACGCATGCTCGCAAGTTATCTTGAAAGGTAGTGACGTCAAATGTAATTGAATGCGCCCGGTGGATATGCTAACGTAGCGTGTGCGTGAGTGAGTAATTAATTGAACGCCATCTCACAACCAGTTCGCTCCTACGTGTGCATCGACGACGGTGTACGCCATCGTTGGTTGTGGTTGCGCTGTGTTGTGTGCTCGAGAATGTCCATCATCATTCATGCAGGTGGCCGACAGCGACGGCCCCGAATCCATATATTCAATTTGTGTCGAACACAAAATCTAAATGAAAACTGAAAATTAAGTTTTCGCTGCATCTTTTTTGCTCTGTCAGAGCCATGCCAAAGCCGAACGCGGTTCCTGTCCGCCGCCACCCTAGGGTGCCGTACAATGTATGCACAGCACAAGTAGCGTTCGAGTTGAATGCGTCGATGGTATGTGGCGTGCGTAGCAATCGTATATTTAAACCGTTGCCTCAACGCCCATCAAATTACGACGGAAAACAGTACAACAACTGGCCGCATTCGTTCATCATCTGTAATTCTAAAGTGAACGGGGAGCAAAACAGAAGTCACACAAGTCGAAACCGAAGAAGAAACACAGGGCACACCGACACTTGCTATACACGGAGTGCCCACATTCAGCTGTGTGCGGTCGTGCGTGCGAGCGTGTGGTTTTCGGCATTCGGCGTTTGGTTCGCGAACGTACAGCGTTCAACACCGCCGGGTACCTTGCTACGTTACATAATTATTATTATTGGTGTTGATCTACTGTTTGCATAGTCGTTTCATTCCTGTTGCTTTGGCCTGCGTTCCCACGAATGGCGCTTCGAGTGCTGCTGACACACTGCTGATTCCATCGTGTGCCTTTTTTCTCTCTCTGGAGTCCCTGGCCGAGTTACGTGGGAAACGTACGACCACGTTACGATTTCGTTCAGTGCATGTGTTCGGGTTGAGCGATACGAAAAATGGAATTTCCATTCGTTTGTGAGGTAAACGCACGAAGTACGTTAGGTTCGGTGGTTTACGGTTTTCAGCGTGAAATGTGCGATGCAAGACAGATTAGCTAAATCGGAAGTCAACATTTTGCATGAAAGTGAAGGAATCACATGAACTTTAGCAATGGTAGCGGTAGCACAAAGCGCACCGCCATCGCTCGGGGAATTGAATGTGATGGAATCGTTCAAAATCTATCTCGAACGCTGAGTGGAACTCAAAATCGTGTTCATCTTGCACGTGCCCACTGCACTCGAGACTATGTGAAACATACCTAGACCTACACTCAATATGTGAGTATGTGAATAGAATACATACCTTGATTCGATGCGTCGAATGTTATGTATGACGTGAAATGCGCATTTCGAGGAGAATTCGGTAATTAATTGAAAGTTATTGTGCGAGCACCATTTGTCCAACGGGAATCTTGCCGATAGCTGAGTGGATGATCTTGAACGAGAGCATCGTTCGGCCCCATTCCTATCGGCTTTTTTTTCTACCTAATGCAACTGATTCCGATATCGACGGTGAGCGAGCCAAGCTATCAGCACTTGATATTTCCGAAATAAGTACTTTTATTGAACCGCGATAATCAATGGCAGACATCGACATATGTCTGGGCGCTCCAGGCAGCGGTTTCACTTGTTTGCCGTGTTCGATTGAAGAGTTTTCGCATTTTGTTTTTGAGGTCTCGAGTGGCATGAATGCCATCTGAATGTCTTCTGTACTTCTGAAGGTTGAAAATGCAGTTGGGAAAGCGTTTGCAAATCGAAGAGAGTGGAGCAAAATTCGCGGAAAAATCAAATGCAATTTATTGCCATTGGAAATTCACGGGAACATTGAAATGCGGGGATGGAAATGCGGTCGGGCGTTCGTCAATACGATTCAATGTGAGCAGCAAGACGATATTCACTTCAAACGGCATGAACTCCCGATACCTTACGAATCCATGGCAAGAACGACGAAATTCGAGTGTACCCGTCTGGTTTACCCTTCGCACATAGATCGCCCCACGATGCCAAACCAATTAATCTGCCATTAAATGCCAATGGTGTGCCAAGGTCTCGGTGACATACACCTTGAGTTAGACGGCCAATTGCGCAAACTGTTCCATCGTTGACATACCGCCGATGTTGCTCGCCGTGTCGTGATCGGCATTCATCATTCGAAATCGTATTCACGCGCAGTGCCTGCAAGTGTGTCGGCCTCCTGTCCGGCCCGTGAACCTGTTGTGGACAAAATTTTGAAAGAAACGGCACCAGTTGCGGAATTCCAAAAAAATTGTACCCGAACATCGCCCCAACCACTGACGACTGCTCCATTGCCCCCATTCACAAGTTGTCCGCTCAATGGGATCGTTTTTACGAAGTCGTTGAATTGAATGGATCGGTTCGTCTGCAGCAGACTGATGTCGTTCTTGAAGTCTCGCATCATATTGTACGCAGGATGATTAATAATCTGTTTCACACGATATTGTTGACCATCGTTGTGGACATGATGAGCGCCCAGAACGATCGCAGTATACCAAGCATTCGAATAGAGACCCTGCATGCATTGAGCAGCACTCAGGACCCAACGATCACTGATGATACTGCCACCGCAACGATGAACGTACAGAAGAGTTCCGTTCACTTCTTCTGGATGCCGAATGGATGCCTGGTATGGAAATTGACCGGGCTCGGCTGTTGCACCGCCGATAATTCGATCTTCGGCGAGTGACTCCACGGATGAACCGACAATTACGGCCAAAATGGCAAAAAGTTGGAAGAAATTCATTTTTCCACTGTTTACACTAGAATGATTCGATGCGAATGAATGTAAAATACGAAGGTTATCCAATTTATATACTGACGACAATCTTCTTTGAAACATTCGGAAAGTAGCGATTGAGATATCTCCCCCTTTCGCTCACACACACACACACACACCCATATATATAGCTGTAGCTAGGTATGCTTGGGCCATAACCGAGAGTCGTCTTGCATATGTGTGAACGGACCAGACAATGAAGCGCATGCGCTGTGCATTACCCACGCTTCGCTACATGTCGATGCTAGTATATGAACGCGTATTGTGGAACTGATCGCTCGCTTACTATAGCCACACAAAGGCCCGAGTATGGCTAATGGCCGTTTTACTTGCTTCAACTTGCGAGCGAAGGTTCGACCGCAAGCTATTCTCGTCGCATAAACTGCCGTCGTGTGAACGTGTCCCACAACGAAAAAAATGCCCCACCGAGTGCATAAAGTATCATCTCATCAGCAATGACAAGTGCACCGTTAGTCAATCTTTTTCCGCTACGCAGTGCAGCTACGTTAATCCCGCACGGCAGCCTCTCCACCCACAATGCGTTCGTCGCAGTTATGGTCGCCCGAAAGACTTCCCGTTCCTATGCATAATTGAACACTTTGATGTGTCTGTCTTGATCTCGCGGTTAAGAGGCTTGCGGGGCCGAAATGTCACCGCGAATTAGCTTCCTCACATAAAACAAATCTTTTGCTTCAATTACAGAGACGAACATTCCCAATTTGACTCAATATTTATTCAGTGTGACGAACGGAAGCCCTCATCATACGGCGCCCTCGAGCTGACGATCAGAAACGGATATTTTGTCATTCGATAAGAATAAAATCGATTCCGCTCAAATGATACTTCTTACCTGCCATCTGCCCCATCCAATCACAGTAGCCACCTCGTCTGCATCTACGGGCGATTTCTTCAGTGGGATCGGCTTGATATGATTGTCGAATTGAATGGTCCGGTTGGTTCGCAATAAAGAAATATCGTTGCGAAGGTTTCGTTTGATAAACGTATAATGGTAATCGATCCGATCCAAATGGTATACATTTCCATCGTTTTGGATGTGATGGGCACCCAAGTAGATCACCAAATTTTTAGGTTCCGAAAATGGATATTCCGTGCAGTGAGCCGCAGTGAGAATCCATCGATTGGTTATAATACTGCCACCGCATCGATGAGCAATCACAATAGTGTTGTTTCGCAATGTGACGCGACCACGCAGTGACGCCTGATAGGGAAATTGTCCATGCCGGGCCGTTTTGCCGCCAATTATGCGATCATCCAAACCAAACCCCAAGGATGATCCGGCGATGGCGGCCAAAATGGTGAAAAGTGCGAAGAAATTCATTCCGTCTGCTTCGGAAACATCACTGTGACTAAATGTAAAACCCTTTCTTTCTAATCAATGGCATTCGTTGAACGAGAACTTTCGGCGATTGAATTTCAGTCAAGTGCTGATAGCGATCTCGTCGAAACACACGCTCGGACTCACGTTCGTGTCTTGCGTGTTATATACTAAATCCATAAAAACAATGTACTGGTGATCTTTCAAATCGTATTTTTTGACAGTTGAGGCGGCGCTGCGGCGCGATGTTGCAGTCATATTGGCTATGAAAGTGTTATCAACTAAATCATTTCAAGAGCATTTTATTCTTTTTCGGTTTTTTCAACTCTAAATAGACATGACATTGCCCCCCTCACACGGCAACAACAGCAGACACTTTTTCAATCCACGTTGAGAATGTCGAAATGCGGGTAAATCCATCTGGTACTCCGCGTCCACATGGCAAGAACCACGACACCACGCCAATCAACTGTCCGCCCGAGACCAATGGGCTGCCCTCGTCTTGGAAGCATGCTCCTTGAGAGTGTCCAGTCGACGTGCAAAGCGTTCCTTCATACAGATATTTCTCGAATCTTCCAAATAGGGAGCGTTCACAGACTTCATTCGATAGTGTTTTCACTCGCATGAACTGCAAGTGAGCTGGTCTTCGATTAGATTGGCGCCCGGTCTCCTAACATGCAATCAAAAAAAGGAAATGGTTAATTTGGCAGCTGTTATTATTGGAATCAAATGGATGCAATCTTCCCAATACCGTCACATCTCCCCAGCCATTAATTATTGAATCTGTGCCGTCATGCACAGAATCCCGCTTCAATGGAATGGTTTTTACAAAATCGTTGACTTCGATTGGTTCGTTGGTTCGTAGTAGACTGAGGTCGTTCCTCTTGTGCGTTAAATTGAATGATGGATGATTGACGATGCGATCCAATTGGTATCTTTGTGCATCGTTGTCATAGTGGTGGGCACCGGTGACGATCACCGATCTACTGGGTTTCGAATAGTAGCCTCCGGTACATTGGGCCACACTGAGAATCCATCGATTGCTGATGATGACGCCACCGCATCGATGAACGTACCAAGTTAGATTTTCTTTTGTTTGTACTGTGTGTATAGAAGCCGTGTACGGAAATTGGCCACGCTTCGCGGCTGAACCACCGACAATGCGATCGTCGTTGATATTTGCTTCGAAAGAATCCAATCGAAAACACCAGGATGAGCCAATGATGACTGCCACAATGGCGAACAAAGTGATGACGTTCATTTTGACTGATTTCAACGTTTCAATGCGACTGAATGGGAGAACCAAGAGATTCTAATTTTTATACCAACGAATTCAATACGTTTTTAGTCGGCATTTCATATGCTCATTGGAATGCTCGTGATTCGTGTTCGTCAGAACAACTACATATCAGCACTTGACACTGTCATTGAAGATTGATCGTATGCATGGTGTCGGCATCGCTTGTCTTATCATGCGCTTGTTTTGTTAGCAAACTTAATTTCACCCAAAAGTGAGTTCTTCTCGGGCATATCTCCTTCTTCTTCTTCTTCTGCTTGTATTTGGTTGTTGAATCTTCAATTCCGCTGCTGTCATCCCAGAAAAAGAGGAGAATCCTACCTGGAAATCGTCATTATGCGCTCTTAACCCATTCCAGCCGGCTCAATAGCTGTCGGGCCAAAATTGATGAAACCTCACCCAGATAATAAGAACCTGATAAAAAACACTATTTTTGTTGTACCTGCTCAGGTTTGGCCTCCTGGCGAATCAAAAAATCGAAATTTACGCTCACCTGGCAGGTATATTAACCGTTCGCAAGAGAAAAAACACCGGGCATCGAATCTTCGTGTTACGGACCTCGTATCTGTCGAATGAGAATCATTTTCCGTAGGCTGGTTCGCTGGCAAACGCTACCCGTCAAATCGCCAAATCGATTTGGGGTATTTTTCATCCGTTCCGTGTAAACGTCACGCTAAATCAGCATTTACCTGGCAGGTGTGAATATTGTCGAATTGAAATCGCGCTTCCAGAATCATGAGCTATTCGTCAGCCCGCTTCATGCGCAAGAGACAAAGTTGTTAAGTTGATTTTCCCAGTAAGTCATAACCTGACGTCGCTAGCCGCTTCAGATTCCCCGACACATACGCCATCTGGCGTTCGCCATATTGATATACATACATGTATATGTATAACTGTATGAAAAACGTTTTTAATATATACCTTGCATTTCACAGAATTCAATGTACATGACAGATAGGCAAATAGCGCCTTTTGGTCATAACATTGGGAGTTTTTGGATGAAAAACGCGAATCTGCTCGCGTATTCCCGCGAGAAAAACCAGGCAAATGACCGAATTGATAAAAACCATAACTAATGTGTGCTGACAAAGGTCCAAACCATCATATTCGATGAGCAGTTTGGTGATATGACTTTTCCGCTTTTCCGAAAAAACCCCCAAGGTTGGTGGGTAGAGTCCCACCCAGCCGGCTGGAATGGGTTAATCTGTGACTCTCTTTCCATACGCTGAAAACAGTCACTGGCGTCACGAATGAACTAATATCGACTGAATTTGAACTTTGAAATGCGTCCTTTCTCTCCGATGGAATGTCCCGTTCTCCACAAATTCGATGAACGAAGTGACGGTCGGCACTCGTGATTTTCTATTGTTTCGCTGGCCTGCTTCAGTCCCATTCAGCGCATTGTTATCATTTTTCGTTGATTTTATATAACAGTTTCTCGAACGCGCGCACCTTATCTTGGTGACGAGCGCTTTGGAAGCTTCACATGCACGCACAGTCGCACACGCACAGTCGTGCAATGGCACTATTTTCTGGATTACATGCGACGAAGTGAGTGCTCACTTTATAAAATAACATAAATTCAAATAGCCCAGCTGGGTAGTTGTACGCGAGAACGGTCCAACATGAAGAACACCCGAAAGCAAGGACTGAACGACGACAACAGCCCTGCAATGCACCCCACACACGCGCACGCGCGCGCACAATATTTATTTTGCACATATAAACAATTTCGAAAGCATGTTTGTACGTTGTAGATAAGCGGCAACTAAGTACGAGCATTTTGTTAATTTCAACTTTTACGAGTATGAAACGATAGCTTAATGGAGAAGCTGACGTTGACGATGACGGCGGGTGCGGGCGGATATTTTTCGTTACACTGTGTTCGCTCATTCCATATTTCTTTTCGTTTCATAATTTTCATTTCCTCGCCGTCATCACCCCGTCACCGTCGACGACGACACCGAGAAAAATATTGCAACGGCCCTGCTAATACATATTTTAATTACATGAGCACATTGTACGAAGCGACCTGCACTGGGACGGCGGCGGAATTTCGAATGGCATGGCAATAGAGAGGAGGCGATAGCGAAAGGACAGAGAATGCGAGAAGGGAGATGGCAGGAGATGGGGAAAATGAATAGGCAGGAATGGTATCGTCGACCGAACGAGTTCGTTCCTGGGATAACAATATTCTGCAGTGAAGGCGCTCGCATAAATTGCGAGCATTCATACCCGCACGGCAACTCCGATCCCAGCCCGAACCGCACACGACACCATGCTAAGCAGTGAAATATTTCGTGTGGCGAATGAGATGTAGATAGCAGGCGCGCGCGTGTTCGTGTGTGTTTTCCGTTCGAATATTTCAACGTCCTAGAGAGCACATACTGCTAATGGCATCCCATACAACACACGCATGCCCACGCATACACCGTTCGTGGTGGGAAC
>JANTFB010123418.1:0-11411 GCA_026546635.1 Porricondyla nigripennis | reverse complement strand
AATAGGATTTCCATTCTGGTATTCCTATTCTTTCTCACATATACCCCATTTCCACATTCTTGAACGCAATATGTTTTTCACTGCCCGTCGTCAATCTTTTTTCGGGTCTAGCCTCCCCCACATGGTTCAAAACTCTGGCGAAGCTTACCCATATTTGAGAAATGAGCGGGGTTCGTCACTTTTGATCTAAGGTTAACAAACCATTTCCTTGCGGGTTTTTCAACATACATATCTCGTCTGGCATTCATGTCGTTGTCAGCGATGTAAATCTTGGTCTTCCAAAGTGGTACTTTTATCATCATTTAGATTCTCATGAATTTCGTTCATTTTTGGAATTATAATTGGATGAATTCTATATCATTAAGACCACGGATTTCTTTGAAAAGTCGAAAAGTCCATTCGCGTTCCGATGCTTCACAGAGCCATTTGATCTTATTCTGGTTGCGAAGCAAAACTTATTCATATCGTCGCATTATTATCACGTGCTGTTCCTTCGGTTCATTCATCACAGCTCATTCACCACAAAACATTGATCTTTTGATATATTCATTTTACTTTTCTCTTTTGCTGTTTATCTTTTTATTTTGCTCTTTCTATATCTAGTTAAAATATTTCATTTTACACGACACATAAGGCACTAAAATCATGTCGAATGAATAAAATAGAAAAAATGAAAAAAAAAATATGAAACAATATTTTGTGCTAGACACGCCATTGAAAATTTTGATTGCGATTCGAATTTATTTTACAAAAACCGAAAAACATACAATTCAAATTTCAAACATTTTCGTTTCACTGAAGGAATGAAGAAGAGCTTGAGAATTATAAGAAGGTGAGCATTATGAGTGCGAGTGTCGAGCTCGAATTGCGTGTGGCTCGTGTGTCCGCTCTATGTCATTGGAATATTCTGTGCTAATTGATTGGATTGAAAACAAAAAATAATGAAAAAATCGTAGCTGCCCATTCTGAATTTCGAGTATTTTTGATTGTGATCAACTTTAACTCTGCGCGCGTTTTCGAATAAACTGGACCACTTGGCAATCAGGCGCAATAATTTCAACCGAAATAAGTTTGCAGTAGGAATGTGCCAAAGCGAAATCGCTCTTTAACGAATGATCAATCTGCTAAAGCTGCTGCTTACTCTCGCTGCATGTATCGAATAGTTTTTTTTTATCTTTTTTAGGTTTCAGGCACTAATGTCGCGAAAAATGCAATAAAAATACACGAATTATTTAATTTTTATTATTTATAAATAACAATAAATATTTTTACATGTGGAATTAACCGGAGATAGTATTTTATTTTTTTAATAATTTTTAAAATGAAGAAAATAAACAATAACGAACAATGGGATACTTTGGAAAATCAAATACATAAATACTAATCGCCCTCCTTCGTATTTTTTCTGTTCTTTTCATACTAATGTGAACTGCAGCTCTTACGATGAGGACGAGGAATACGAATCGAATATCGACATACTGGAATCACATATGGACGATCAAATGACTTGTGGCATCAACGATCTGTAGTTCGTTGGAGAAAAAAAAATATGAACGGATATATTCACGCAAGTTTCATTTATTGAAGTACTTGAAGATTTTGATGATGAATGCCATTAACGAAAGCCCATATTAGATAAAAATGATGAAAAATAAAAAACACTCAGTCAGTCATGCGCGCATCATGCAATCAATTTATTGACACTATCAGATATCACTATTATGTGTGCATACTTAGAATTTATTAACCATAGACGAAACCAATGAGAATTATGGAATAAATCCACGTAATACATAATGCAACAGTACATATTATTGAGAAGACGCACAAGCTCTCTGTACTCCTTTCTGTTGAGTGCCATTGGATATTTCTATTTTCTAGGAACACAAACACATATACCTTACCTATATACAAATTTACGTAATTTCGGCGAAACGTATGAATTTATTTCATAAGTGAAGAACAATGAAAATATGTGGGAATAATAAATACAGGAGCGAAAAAGTCACCATGTAATCTAATTTATTGACCTCCTATTCTACACATAAAATATGGCGAAACGCGCCACAGATTCACGATTTGTTTCCTTTTTTATTACTATGATTATTATTTAACATTATTTATTTATATTATATTAAACAATTATGCTGTCTTTATTCATTTGAAAAAGAGATGCAATACAAAGTTCTTTATGCGATTTTTGTGAGGGAGCCCAAGGAAAAAATGAATAAAATGAAACATTGATCAAACAATGTATTACTTTTCTTAAGTAAAAAGAAAAAGATGTATGAATTTAGCGGTAGGTGCACTCGAAATATACATGCGAAAAATTACTTGATGCTGTAATAAAAATTATGAAAAATTGCTCTACAGTCCACAACACACTTATGGTTAGAATAATAATGATAAAATAAAATAAAATATTCGATAACGATAAATTTGTAGTCCATTTCCCGTACTCCCAAACATATGTCGCAGAGCAAAATCACGTCGATGGTGAGGGAGCTCATTCTGATTTGAAATGGGAAGGGTGGAGCTTAGTGCCTATTCAGATTCACTAACAGGGGCGATGAAACGTTTTCCCATCCCAATTCTAGAATAAAATTCAAATTGCTATTCTGGGTAGCGGTGTCTGATGAAAAAGAATAAAAAAACAAATTATTTGAGTCAACGAACATTGACTATTTGACTGACATGCCGATTATCGATTATTGTGTCACCGACAAAGAGATTTCAATAGAATACCAAAAGTAGTCATAGTGCAATGTTCAAACAACCATTTTCCAGTATTGGCTATTCGGTTACTCTCAGCGGATTTCATTAGACGAAATTGACTTTAAAATGGCCGATCGCTTTGAAAACCAATTTCCGGCAGAAGTGAGTGGCAAACATGTATGTATTCGGGCGAAATTGCGAAAACACTGAATCACATTTGGCTCCTGCGTTTTTCTCATGTGACTGTGCAGTAGTAGAATACAAGGAATAATACCAAAACAGCCTTCGAGAGTAATACCAGTGAGAGCAAGCCATGCGTTTCGAACCGTTTGATACGCCAGAGAGATTTGTATATTGCTATGACTAGTGATATCTATTACTAATGCCCGACGCTCATGAGAGTACAAATTCACTCATGAGAGAGAGAGAGAGTCCCGAAGTGTCAAACATATGAATAATTCCGTTCATTGAACGTTGAATAATTGATTCATATGTTTGACACTCCGGTACAATCTGACGGGGACATAGCATTGAATTTTTCCCCTCATGATCGTCGGGTGGTTAAGGATATTACACGTAAGCCATTGAGGTGTTAGTTTTGGTATCCTCGTCTGTGCCGTCATTAGTTTTTTCCTTTCGCTCTATCATTGGAGGCTGGATCGTTCTGAAATTCCCGGGCGAACATGTTGCCATCCCATTAATTATGGGAGTTCGCGGGAAGATACCCTTTTAACCATACGAAAAACAACAGAGCGGCGAGACTGCCGTAGGAAAAGATAATCGGATCACAAAACTATTCACAAAAGAATAGCAGATGTTTCGATTCAAATGATTCCATTTTACCGAGTATTTTGAGTTCTGAAAAGGTCATATTTAGATGCACCGTCGTTTCTCTGTCATTCACCATCAGCACTCCGCGAACCGATGTCTGTGTAAACTCCTCTCATCTATTTTGAATCAGAATGAACTTTCGCACCCAACTCTTCTTATGATTTCACTGCGCGCTAATTGTATTAATTGTGAGAAACGAATATAAATTGTCATCATTATAATTTTGTAGGTATGTGAGACGGCAACTGATTGTTCTCAAGTCGTTTCTCACGCATACTACAGAGTGAGGAAACTCTGCATTTTTTTTTTGATTATTTTTTTGAAAAATGTACACAAAATACATGATAGAAATGTAGAGTAAGTCTTGAAATTTGTTTTCGCTGTCTTTGTTCTGTTTTGCTCGCTTAGTTTCTCTGCATTCATTCCTATTTTGTTTGACAGTCAAATTATCATTTATTTTGTTGTTCAGTTAATTTGACGTACACGTAATTTATAATAAATCAATATGCAATCGTCCATTTTCTTTGATATCCTGTGTACACAACATGGGTACAGTCGGAATTTCAGAACCGTTTGCTTGAAAATCCAGGCGTTTTGCGTTAGTCGTGGATCGGCTATTATCTTGGGTAATTGAAAATAAGATCACAAAAATGGTCGCCGTTCCCACATAAACTTACTCTCGACTGTCAAGTTCATAAAGTTGCATAAAGTTCATAAGGCAGCGTAAAGTTTCAGCTTTCGCTGCGAAGAATTTTTGCTTCCCACATGTTCTCACATCTGCATTTACTGAGGAGCAACGAGAAAAGAATGTCAAATGAACAATTCTGGGTAGCGAACGGTAAACGTTTTGCTTTAAATGTCCTGTTTAATCAACTTCTAGAAAGATCGTACCAAAACTTCATCCTTTTCTCGCTCTGTAATTAGAGCCACTCAAATGGAAGTTGCTTGCGATGGGTGTAGTCGCTTCAGAGAACAACTCCATCACAGAACAAAAACTTTTATACTCAATTAACCATTTCTTAATCTTAGGTGAAATCAGAAACTATTTATTTAATTTATTTGTTCGCAGAAGTCCTCACCAGAATGGTTTTTTGCTTAAATATAAATATAGTATATCATGAGTACCTTACATTCTTCTATTCTAACAAAAGATAATACATACATAGAGGATCAATGAAAGCACCTTACACTACAGAATCTGAATCCTGAAAAAATGTGAAAAATATGAAGGACTACATCAAACTAAAATAATATTAGGATAATTATACAATATTATCCTGAAAACGTATAGTGGGGGCGGCCATAGGAAAGTCGATGTCTTATTTTTTGGCTTCTGCTAAGCAGAAATACGTGGAGGAATGACCAAAAAAGAATGGTTCCCTTTTTGATTTTCGCGGTTGGTCGGGAAATACGACTATGGCGACCAAGAACAAGCTCAAGAAATCACATACATCTATGTAATTTTCTCTACGCAATTCGAGTTAGCATCGAAGACGATTTTTCACGGATATGTGTTCTATGGTCGAAGTGTTCGGATATTTTTTTCCTTCCCAACGATAGTTTGTGCATTTAAATGGGACGAATATCACGACTGCTATGAATATATATTTTCCCGCATAATCTCGATGCAATTGCAATTTCAAAGTCTCTGCAGCAAAAGCAATGTACAACTGTTGAGAGCGAGAGAGAGGAAAGGAGAGAGTAGAGAGCTGCTACTGCGGTACAGCTCCCTCTCCCTCCCTCTAAGCCGTTTCGAATTGTGCTTGCTGCGGAGACTTTTAAATTAGATTTGCATCGAGATTGTGCGGGATGGTATTCACAGCAGTCGTGATATTCGCTCGATTTAGCTGCACAAAATATCGTTTTGGAAAGGAAAAAAAATATCCGCACATCTCGTCCATAGAACACAAATTGAAAAATCGTCTTCGATGCAGCCTCGAATTGTGTAGAGAAAATTATATAAATGTATGGGATTTCCCGAGCCTTTTTGACCAATCGCGATAGTCAAAAGAGAAACTCCCATTTTTTGGTCATTTCCCAACATATTTTGGCTAAGCAGCCAAAAAATAAGACATCGACTTTCTTATGGCCACCCCTAACGTATAGTGTTCCCTGTTATTTTATTATTATTATTATTATTAATTGAGTCATTTCACTGTGTGTACAATATTAAGAATGCTTTCTCTTCGTATGGTATCTATATCTATATCTATTTGTATATCTACCTATAGTATCATCAAATCAACAGAATAAATATCTATCGATTTTGATTTGAACAGAAAATGAAAAGCTCGCAACCACTACACAAATAAACTATCCCACTAGCCACGCACTGAAATGGAACAACCATTTGTGTAAACTACTAACCTTTCATGGAAATAATAATCATTTTATTGATGCATGTGATAATTGCTAGATAAATATTACTACAAAGGAAGGAAATTTTATTGAATAATGTGTCCTAGCTCTTGAATTGTAGAGTGCAGTGCATTCACCAGAGTATTGAATAAATGAGAAAATATTTCTATTGGAAAGATAAATTACTACTGCTCCTATCGACAACATCCAAATAGAATAATGTAAATTGTATTTAAAACGTTTGATTCGACCGCTTAACAGAATTATTAACAATATATTCACAATTACCCACTGAATTTGAGTTATTTTTTCGCAGTACTCCACAACATGGGAACATAGTTGGTCTCCCCTGGAGTTTAAACACAAAGACGAACCCACATAACATCATTCTATAACTTTTGAAAATGCCTTCTTCGGTTGAAGGGGAACTTGATGATATTGCTCTGATCGTATCTCCTCCGAGTGACAGGAGATACGATTGACGTCTACAATAAAGCTCCGGAACCACCATATAATTGTTTTTTGTTGACGGCATCAACGTCTCAATCTCGCGACGTTATGTTAGTCGTAACTAAATCGCTCGGCGAGTTCTGATATAAATCATAGTAAGTAAGAATCATAGGTGCATACGGTCGTTTTTTATGGGGGTACCCAAGCCGAAGCCGATATTGATGAATGTAATGGCATAAAAGTTGATCTACCTGAGGAAAAATATTTTCAGGGTACCCTGAGGTGCCCTCATGTTAACCCCTGCGAAAAAATTAACCCTCTCCCTCAACTGTTGAAAAATGATTCCACGCCAATTTCCAATACAACTGAAACAAAAAAATACGATATTTTTTTCGACCTCCGAATTACCTTCAACCCCCAAATGCTTTCGAGGTTGAACCAAAACTTGATTGGGGATCAATTTTAGTACTAGATCCCCCCTCTCTTTCCGAACTATGAAGAGTTAATTCTAGTTTTTACCCCGCAAGGGTTAACGTGAGGGTACCCCAGGTAGCCCTGAAAATAGTTTTTTCGAGGGAGATTCACTGTCATGTAATTATATTCACAATATCGGTTTCGATTTGGCTGTTTGGTTGCTCTCTTGAAAGCGACTGTATACACCTATGGTAAGAATGCTTACTGGAGCAGAAATAAATCAGCCTTAATGAATTTCGAAGCTTTATTTCTCATTATAGCGATTTTATGAGCATATTCGATGAAGACCTCTCAAATAAGCATTGTGCCATTATGCAATATATCATAAATTATAAACGTAACAAAATGGAATACGGATTCTTGGAAGCAGCGTTGGGGAGTAGGTCCCTTGGAAAATGTTTATTCATACATTTATGATTCATACATTTGCATTCGTATTCACAAATCTAACGTACTGCGCCTTCGCTTTGATAGGTTGCATCTCTTTTCTCCTTCACTCCGTACCGTTCGAACACTCGTAGGTTACACTCACATACTATAGTAAACCTGCTATATATCACTGCATACGATGGATACTCGCTCAAAGTAATTGAAACAAGAAAATGCGTTGAAGAATCAAGAAAAACGATAATTCGAATTGAATAAAAACAATATATTTTATTTTGGTTTCTGCCAGTTCGCAGTGCGAGTTTGTGTTTCAAAACTACTGCAACCTGCAACTTACAGCCAGAACATATTTCGTCGTCGTTAAAACGGTAAATTCACAATAATTTAAAGTCGTTCAAATAGGCGCAATCCGCCACAAATACAACTTACGAGTTCGCTTATCGGCTTCTCGGCACTGTTGCACACGCTCCTAGAATCAACCCTATAATTATTATTATGCTCAAACGAATTTTGAGAAATTTGGCTACAGATTTTGCAATTTTTCGCTGATTTCTCTGATATTTTTTCCATTCTCCGCATCGATTTGAATCATTCTGCATTCGTTCTGAAAATTTCTTTCTTCGATGATTTTTGGCGACTTTCGACATTCTTTACTGACCTGCTGTCACTCTTCAGTCTTTACCGAGTGGTCAAGTCGATGATATGAACACAGTTCATTCATTAGGAGTCAATCTTACTTTCAACGGTGCGTGTCGTAATACCTACGTGTCGTGTTGTAATCCAATTATATTTTGTACATAGATAATTTCTCACAACAATAAATTCCAAGTGAAAACGGCGCAACTGACAATATCATTAATACTCTGTCTAATTATGTACAATACTAATGATTATTTCCTTTTTATTATTGGTTACGTAATACGTAATTGGAAACACCGAGCATGCAGAATTGAGATGCAAATCCACCTCATCGATTGAGCGAAAAAATTTCGTTGTGTAACATTAATATGACATAAGTGCGCGAATGAAATCAATGAATTTTAATACATAGGGTACATAATATTATGAGCGAAAACCTTTATGATTTATATTGAAATAAATTATTCGACCAAAATATTGTGTTTTCCATGCATGAATCGTAATTCCGTCGAGTTTAATTCTACAGATTCTCCACGTGAAAGATAACTGGAGATGAATCACCATCGTTGATAACTGCGCTCGAAACCTGGCCTGCACGTCTGCTCGGAAGACATTCGAACGAATTCACAACAAACGTGAAACTTGGCTCCGTACCGAAAATGGTCGAGGAAAATGGGTTCTGCTCAGTATTATCTTCCCTCGGAGCCGGAGCCGGACATTGTGGATGCGGATACCAATTTCTTACTCAAATTTTATACCCGCCGATATCTCGGAAAAGGTGCTCACAATATTTTTTCCGTTCTTTCACCCGTAAAACTACACCGACTTCTGCGTATTTGATTGATGAGGAAACTCCCGAGAAATCAATTGAATGAGATCTGCGTTGAGTATGTTGAGCATGTTCCATTCGGCAGGTTGACAAGGTATGTATGCAATCGAACATCTGCTCAAATTATCTGAAGTATTCTATTATCTATGGAAAAAGACATTAAGATGGATCGTGCCGCACATCAACACTGCTTCGATCGATGCACAGACACTTCGGGCCGAATCTCTTTCGATTTCTAGCACGCAGCTCAAGCCATCTCTGCTGATTCGGGACGAACATTTCTGGTGGCAGTTGAGCACTCTGCTCATTGGCATTATGAACAATGACTAGGACAAAATACACAAATTTTGCAGTTGAGCCATGATACGGATCGCTTAGTCAATTGCACCCCAAGTGGAAATCGAAGACGACATGTGTCTTGAACGATGACGAGGTGATGTAGTGGTTATAGCCCAAAACAAGCACCTGATTTGAAAGGTCTTACAGGTCTCCCTAACATTTCGGAAAATTTTCCCACTCCGTAATTCTGTAGAATATTTCAACACCCCACCTGCAAACAGTTCCTACGTAGAGGCACTATATCAATTTACCTCATCTTCGCTCTAGACACATATCTCATATTGTCTTCAATTCATACTTGACCTTACTCTTACCTTTGGCATCAAATGAATTTGTTGTGTATTGGATGGCTTTCGCTGTCATTGAGATAATTTCGAATGGTTTTCGTAGCAGAATTTTCCCGACGCCTTCACATGTTCGAAGCACTTCATGCTTCGATAAAATCGTCACGTGCTCAGGCCGTACGTAGTTGCAGGCAATTATCCATTCGGCAACCCCCTCGAAATCACGTAGTAAATTGAGTGCACCTTCTCGACTGAAACGATTTCTCGCAATATGTACAACATTCTTATGGAATCTAAAGGGTACAGAGTTTATTCACCTAAATTTAATTTTTTTCATGTAGATGTGATCGAGCCATGCCTCGCACATGATCCTCAGCACAAGATTCAGTATATCAAGCACTTGTGTCGCATGCAGCACGGGTAAATAAATTTGATTGAGGAAGTCGGCAACGTAATCGTTTGCCTTGTCCTGCACATGATCGCACTGCCATTCCCTCGACTTTGGGAAGCACAGACGTAGCGTGGCCAGACTGAGCATTTTGCATATCGATGCCATCACTTCGATGCATTCGCTATAAGTTAGTTTTAGTTTGCATATATTTACTCTGACCTCGGAAACCAATTTCGCGCGCAGTGCTACATTTACTTTGACCTCCACTTCAAAGGTATCGGTGGGCACTAAGTCGGGCAAACGAAGTCTCTTTATCTGTTCCAGACATTGGTTTACATCGTTTTCAACGACTTGGAAAAACATCGACATACTCCAGTCGGTACACAATGCCTTCGCTTTGACGGCCGCCCACAATCGCATTGTATGAATCGAATGATCTAACCGATGCAAAATCGATATCTGTTCGACGATCGGCAATTCATTTGGGATGGTACTGCATTGATCGCAATTATTTGAAAATGTTGTCAATGTGTGCAATAATTCACTCCATAATCGGCCAGTCGTTGTTGTTCCCTGGAGCTGTACGTGTGTATGTGAAATGTGTATCAATGAAAATGCGATGAAAAGCAAGCAATCCCACGAGCATAGAATAAATGTGGCCGCGCACTAAGTTCTCAAGTTCGGATACCATTAATCGTGCTAATGACTAGCTACGTACTCGTAGCTGCTTCTGCTCAGCCCGATGTCAAAATTACAGTTTGGTTACCGCGTCACATCATTCACCAGAAGGAACTTTTGTGGTATTTCATCGGATCCAGCTGCCTCGTTGCTCTTGAAGCTGGCTTCCACAACTTTCGTTTTAAAAGAAGACGCTGTGTTGCGGTGTACTGCTGCGGTGCCGCCTCAGATTCGCTAGAAAAGTTCGCCATGTAGCGTCGCTTGACCCGTCTGGCAGCCTTCTAAGCCTCTTTGATCTTCACGGCATAGCTCGTTCTATGAACAGGGCATCAACCTGGATCAGCTGCAGCTTGATAATTTCCCAAGTATGGTCGGAGATACAATTTTGCGATGTATTTTGCGGTGTCGCTCCTCTTACCGGGCACTTCCTCGGCCGTTGTCAGGTGCGCCAGTCCGTGGTGATCAAGACCTCGCTCAGTCATTCGCTAGCCTACGTATATCCTGGATATTTCTATGCAATATAATACCCATTGCGGCTTACGGCATAGCAAATTGGTGCACAGCAAACGATCGAACAAAAAAAGTTACGAGAAGGTATGTGGATCTGTGGATGCAAATTTGTTGTGCCAATAACTGCACATACCCTCACATCCTACGTACATCGTCCACAGTCCACACATACAATTATTCTCGTAATTACCTGGTCAGTTCTCTTTATACGATCGTTCGCTCGTCCAATCGTATATGTCTTAAATCCACCGACACAAAGGTCATAGGAATATCCAAAAAAATATATCCCATGCTCGTGGAATTGCTTGATGGAAAGTTCGAACGGATCGATTTCATCGAACTGATGTGTCACCTCTGATTTCGATGTGTAAAATTCGGTCCGTTCGAATTTATAGTCGATTGGAAGACTGGCGGAGACCAATGTTAAACGAAATTGTTTGTCCCAGGTGGTGCAAGCCACATGTACGGTCATCGTTTCACCCAAACAATGTAAAATGGACAGAACCGTTTCCGGAGCATCTAATGC
>JANTFB010123196.1:0-11415 GCA_026546635.1 Porricondyla nigripennis | reverse complement strand
ATGTCACCTCGAAAACAGCGTTTTCGACTTGGTGAAGAATACCAAATGCCCAAAACAGTGTTTTCGAGGCGTTTTCGAGCTCGAAAACGGCCTTTTATCCGTTTTCAAAAAATCGGTGTTATCAATGAAAACATGGTTTTGACGCAGCGTCAAAACGGTGTTTTCACCAAAACATCGTGAAAACAGGGTGAAGAATCCGGGCGAAATTGTGTTCGCTGGAAATGAGTACAACCAATGGTTCCCTTTAAATCACGATTTGATGAGAATGGCGCGTTCTTGTGTGAGTTGAAGTTTGCGCGTGCGTGCGTGTTACTGCCGAATTCGACTCATTCAATTTCTTCTCGAAAGTATGGGGAAGCAGATTGTGGACTGCGG
This sequence comes from Porricondyla nigripennis, assembly GCA_026546635.1. NCBI lineage: Eukaryota > Metazoa > Arthropoda > Insecta > Diptera > Cecidomyiidae > Porricondyla > Porricondyla nigripennis. Next base: position 11,040 of record JANTFB010123196.1, on the reverse strand, counting down.
ATCATGTTGTGTGCCAGTCGCTATAGGGGAGCTGATGAGCCGTGTTTTCGTCAATCAACTAGACTCGTCCCCCGTGCACGTGCTCCTAATCAAATAAAAGAGAATATCGCGATTGTGTGCGCAGTGGAACACACACACACACACAAACACTCACGGCTCACGCACACATTGCGAAATATTCGCGTGTCAACAAATTGCATAAATTTAAACATTTCCGAACGCGCGATACGTCCCACACACAAGAATGAAAAAACTGACAGCTGTCGATATGATGTTATTGTTTTCTGGCTCTCACATTGAGCCGAACGGAGATTCGACAGTCTTACCGCACTGAATTCGCGATATCAAATGAAATCGATAGGTTGATTGAACCGGTCAAAGCGGGTAAATCTAGTACGACACTGACACAAGGGTAGCTTCTCAGCCAACACAATTAAAAACGATTGGTGGAAGTTTTGATCGTGATTAAGCCATTTGACGCTGTCCAGTTGGGAAATCAGGAAACGATAGAGCCCTAACCCTCATTCTATCGTTCCCTGATTTCAAAACGAATACAGAATCACTATTTCCCCCCATTGTCAAATGGTAAACCAAGTAAACGAGAACGTGTCGAAGACTTACCACCACCAACGCGAACATTTCAATTCCGAAATCGTGCACTAGAATACAGGCTGACGGTGTTATCGTCGCGAACACAGAAACAAAATATGTATCACCTTATGCACATTTGAATAAGGCTATTTAGTAAATATTTACGTCTCACGCTTACAGTCAAGTGTCACACCCGTGATTCATTTATCAATTCGAATATTGTTAGGCTGCAACCTTCAAGGTGATCACGTAGAATACGATTAGTTGAATAAGCATTTTACGGATTGTCAACAAATTGCTCGATTGCGGCGAATGATAAATGAACTTGAACATAGTGATATTATCGAAAGCTGTCAAAATTAAGAATAAGTTAAATGCATGGGAAGATTGTTAACGTTTCATCTTCTCCAATTGAGCCAGATTTTTGGCGGTGAATGAACTCAAATTCAAATCATCGCGTGTCAACAAATTGCTTAAATTTAAACTTTTCCCCACAGAACGAACAACGGTGAAAAGAGGCGAAGAAGAAAAGTCCAACTCTCGAATTGATGCACGGCAGACCCACCAACAATCCAACATATGTAAAGCGAACGCCGACGCAGAATCGGTATCCAATGTTGCGACCATTGACGAACGAAAATTGAACGAAGAGGAAGGAGAAAGAATGGCGAGCATGGCTCAAAGAGAATACATTACGAATCATGGCAATTCATGTGTACGCCCGGCACATCCACTTCGCACGAGTTTTAAGTGAAAAATGTGCATATTCGAAACGAATGGCTGCCGTTCGGCGGCTCGCACATACCTGCGCACTTGTGTTTCCTTGGCGACTCCGCGTATCCTTCTATGATACAATAAAATACTCAAATATCATTCGAATCACAGAGCGTGGCATGGAAGCTGACAGGAGCCTACATGACAAGGACTGTCGACTCTGGGGAAAGTAACTCGTAAATGTGTGGGTGTGTGTGTGTGTGTCTGCGTGCAGGAAAGTAGCAGCGACGGCGGAGGCAGAGAAAGTCTACTCTAGATGAGTCTAATATATGTAAAAATGGCTATAAATTATTCATATTCGGTATAATTTTCGCATAACAGTACGAGTACAACGTGCGCACATTGCGTGTCGCACAGACAATATATGTCCATATTACGTGAAAAGCAAAGTTTCAACAGTTGAAATTTCGTAAGCGAATGCAAACTGCGAGATTCGCGTTCGGATTCGGAATACGAGAGCGATGATCTTTATATTTATTTGTACATGAATATGTTCGACATCTGTTTCGTTTGATTTTTTGGTTCCTGTTTGAATCTTCATCATTTCCCCCGTTCCTGAATCGCCACTCCATTCATTGTTTATTGCTGAGTGCTGAGGTTTGCCCTCTCTGACACCCAGAGACATTTATCGTCCGCGATGTGATTCCAGGAATTGAACGCCTTGCTCTCAGCTCATCGCACTCAATGTCTTTGGGTAGGACAGAGTTGTATGGAGTCTGCGAACGCAACACTTCATACGTTATATCGTTCCGTTTGGTCAGAAAACACTCACACGCACAGCGTACGCATACACATTCGAATACACACAAGCGACATGGCACAACTAATTTAAAATTTGTTCAACTTTAATCATATGCTGTAATTCAATTTAACCACTGAAACATTCTCTCTCTTATACTGGGCGCATGTGTGTGTGCGAATCTGCTACTGCCTTCCTCCGACGGCCACACACTATGATATGTGCGATGTGCGTCCATCACTTGAGCGAAAAATCCGAACGACGCCAAGTCATTCCGTGGACATTTCGCCGCACGTAAAAGTCACTTTTGATTCAGTTTGTTTCCAATACGAAATGCTACTCACACGCTCGAAGAGAAAACAAGAGACGCGAGTCTAACCTGCTATGTTGGAAACTTATCTAGGTGTGCCGTGCGCCGTGTGCACTGTGCATGTTCGGAGGCTGCTGTTTCGTTCGTGAAATATGTCACAAATGGTGATTTGTACGCAGAGAATTGTGTGTGTGTCGTGCCAGTGATGTCGGATTCACCTCTCCTGTCTTCAGCCGTTAGGTATTACTTCGTAGCCTCTCGGTGATGCGTCTAACTACAGAGCAGACAGTGTCCCAAGTCTCCTTCGACTTCAACATCTCTTCGACTATGTGCTGTGCGTCGTTGGTAATAGCCTCCTCTCTTCTCGGAACAGTGGGCACTTTGTTACCACGTGTTCCACGCCTTCATATGCGCCGCACGTCGGGCAAAGTAGAAAACCGTCTTGTTTGAAACGGCGCAGGTACCTTATATAGGCGCCGTGTACGGTCAGGGATTGCGTCAGGTGATTGTGTCAGTTCTCCATGTCGTAGCATCGATACATCTTGCTCCCGGTTTAACTGCGAGCAGGCACTCCGTTCCGTTCGCAGCTATGTCTATCGGTGTCATCCTCGCTATGGCACACGCTGCATCACCCGATACGTTCTGATGACGGTGGCAACTCTTAAGGCTGTTAGCCTGTGCGCCGATTGCATTTTCCTCTTGTTCACCTGAAGTTGCAGTGCATTCGCCCATATTGGTGCTCCATACAGTTCCGTTAAAGTTATGACTCTTGCCAGGAGCATCCGTCTGGCTACCATTGTCGACGCCTTCTCGCATGCCTTCTCCGTGTGCGCTTAGAAGTTTAATCTACTGCAACGATGATGTCCAGGTACTTTATTTCGCCCTTGAATGCTACTTCGTTGTTTCCCACCGTTACTGCGAGTGTTTTAAAGGACTCCCGTTTTTTGTTCTGCTGTTGAGGATAATCGCCGGAGTAATCGCCAATTATCCTCAATCGGATCGGTATACCAATCTTCTGGAGTGCTTCCATGATCTGGCCCCGGTTGTCGAGGGCCCCTTTGTCGAGGCATGTCTGCAACATCCCTGTGATCGCTAATTTCTGCGCTCTGTTTATGATCTTGTGGGGGCCTGGGGCATTGTGTACGCCCCCGCTGCCTTTCGTCAGTTCTTCCGCTGTTACCGCAGAAACGCTAGCGTCTCCTGAGTTATCGTCTGCCTCGTCGCCCGAGTTTTTGAAGCGTTGCTTCTTGCTCCTGCGAATTTAGTTCTGGAGCCTTGGAGCACATGGCTCCACATGGTTGTGTGACGGGTCGGCTAAGAAGTGTTTCATTTCATTGAAAAGCAGTGAAAGCCTTGGTTGATTCAAAATGCCAACAATATTGGCTCAATTACATCTCCATCTCATACGTCTTTGTCCTGACCTCTTGGCTTCTTCCATCATCTTCACTCGCCTCGAGATGACTGAACCAAAATGTGTACCATTCGATGATAGGTTGATGTCAGAATTTCCATGTCAACGGAAACAATTGGTTCGGAATGAATGGAACCAGAGAGCAGAGAGAGAGAGAGAAAGAGAGAGAGAGAGAGAGAGAAGGGGGGGGGGGAAATATGTTCATGGTAGCCCTCGTGCGATATGCGTGCATTCTGTGACTTTCGGGTGTCAACTGTCATGTCACACATCGGTCGAAAACATCGAGGAAAAAAATTCAATGTATTTACATAAGGTGCATCCAAATTCATGAGATATAATGTATTATTATTGTATCGCATTTCTCTTTGTTCATTTAGTTGTACGAATGAGTTCGTTTACAGTTTCAATTGAAATACAGCCAACGAACGGAACAAACGTTCGTGCCAATCCCTAATTTATGATCGTCGTCTCTCCGTCTGTTCAAATGTGTACATTATCCGTTCGGCCAATCTATTGAAAACAATGAAAATAAATACATATAATGCAAACGCGGTCTATGGCTAGCCGGCACAGACGGTTAAGCCCAGTTCAGTTTGTTGTTGTGTCTGCTGCAGACAATAGCAATCGTCGGCAATCGTTCGTCGGCCACAAGCTACGCCTGCGTGTCATGTAGACTATATATGATAAATGGTAATTTTCAATCATTCCCTGCTTCGGGTTTTTGCTGTTCGTTGCTGGTTGGTCTCTTTCCACATTTCCATTATAGGCCACAGTGCAGTTTCGTTCATTTATCGTATATGATCCTTCAAATGCACGGCAAACCAGGGGCAATACTTCCCAAATTTCACATCCATCTTTCATCATTCGCAGCGTTTGAAAATTGCGTCAAATGTCCGCGCGACGGAAAATCTGCCAAAGTAAAATTAATCGAATGATGGAATCCACATTCCGACATTCCGCATTGTCGATTAGATTCTCATGAAGGTCATTACGCATTCGGAAACATATTGCGCACAATGAATCATATTAGGAACGTTGAGGGAAACTACAGCATTTGGAGCATTTGAGGCGCCAGGAATATATTATATACAATCTACATTTTACACATACCTAATATCTTCTTGAATTATGTATTTTTTACCATACGTATATGAGTTGGGTACTTTTCGTACGAACTCCTCAACTGAAATTTACGTAGCAAATACGTAATTTGAACATTTGAAGTTAAGTTTACGTTATATTGACGTAGTTCTATACATTTAGTCTCCACACAACAACAACAACTCTGGCGACGTAGTTACGTAGTTTGATTAACGGGAATTTTCAGTTGAGTCTATACGTGTCAGCGCGATTCGTGACGGCTCGACTAAATGAATAAATGTAATACAGTTGAAGTGCGCGACGAGATATGAAAGCCAACGAAGGCGTCTCGCGAAAAGTAGCAACCGAAGCCGAACCGTTCATACGCTTCGCTTCGGTACCCAAACAGAAAATCACGAACGCTGAGCTGGGCTGAACCTTCTATGCCGGTTAGAATGCTGAGTGAATGTAACACGCCCAAACCGGACTTTAGCCGACAGCCGCTGAGTTGCATCAGGACATAATGTTAAACAGTTCGTGAAGTAGCTCAGTCGTGTCACGTCACGTGTGAGTCGTGTTTAGCACCAAAGGGTGAGTCTCTCTGGAGAGAAAAAGATGAATGTACACAGAATTACCGATAGGTACTCCCTCACACTTATGAAAAGCATTCAAAATTCACTCGAGAGTAGAACCGCAATCTTTAATGCTGGTCGGGTCACGTCACGAATCGTATTACGGATGAGCGCACCATGGCCTCGCAATGTACCGCAGCATTCGTTGGTATCGCATGGTGTCAATGATCGATCACACGCGATGAGTTGGGGTCCCTCTGGGCATTTTGCATTCGTTTTCTATTTTATTCGTCAGAGAGTATGCGCGCGTTTCGAATTTTTGATATGCATGAAAAAACGAAACTCAGCTACAGTCAGTGAAATAGGACGAAAGTTCGACTTGAATGTGTCACACTTACTCAGCGTTCGCGTGCGCGTAATCGGTGTTCGTTATGTTCTGTTTGGGTATTCACGGTGAAACGAGGGATGATGCGTAACCGTTGCGGCAACCGACGCCGTCATCGTCGCGGCACCCGAAAAACAGGCTTATCGAATTTCAACTCACGCCAAACTTTTTAATGTATAATCTTACAATGAGAAAAAACGCATAAATTAATTACTTAATGATGAGAGATACACATTCACATGAACAGTTTCGCTGTTAGCTTGTTTTGTAATTGTATGCAGCTACAGAGCACATGCTAAGTCATTCACATTGGATACGCTGTGTATGTGTACAATAGACCGGTGCGAAACAAGGTAACCCCACTCCTAATCATATACAATGTGAAGTTTCATTTTTGTATGGGAATGAAGCGAAATGAACGGATTTGTTTTTTTTTATTTAAACGTGAGTTTGCTTCCATTCATGTGAGTGAATGTGAACTAGAGTCAAGAAAACGTAATTTGTCTTTTTTAATCTACCGTCTACCCTCATCCTAATGCCGATCTACCCCAATCCTGTGTAAAGCCAGACAAATACCTCCCCAACAAGTCACCATACATTCATACATGAAAAACGGTTAAGAAATGTATGAACAAAAGGCCCCCAATTCGGCTTAAGATCAGTACAAATTTCAGAAATTCATAGCTCTTCTTTTTTTGATCCAATCGCATCGTGCAAATAGTCAAAGTTGCATGGAATTGGAAGCTTTTTCACAAAAAATTAGAACGTTTCAAAAATATTCCAAGCCAAAATTTATTTTCCCAGAATGTTGCTTCAATGGCGAGTTTTGGTCGAGAATCGAGATCTTCCCACTGATATGTTTTTGTCTGGGGTTCCTGATGCATTTTATACCCGTAAAACCTTGGTAGAAAACAGCTAATATGGAGTAAAAGCAACACAACAATTTTGTTTTTGTTTTTCGACGTAAACTTCACATTGTATACGGTTCGGAGTGGTGTTACCTATTTTCGCTCTAGTGCACACTGTGCTATATACTTAAACATGTCGAGACGAACATATTTCACAAACGACGATGCGTAGCTCGCCATATCAAAGCGCATAAGGCTCATTTTCAATTATTCAAATTCTTCGTGTCGCTTCGTCGGTGGTTCCTGCACATGAACACCGAAAACAGAGCACATGTTCAGTCCAGCCACCCCTGCTACGCTGCTACCAATATATCTTTGCTCCTCTCCAGTTGCAATCTACGTGCTTGCGATTTCGTAATTTTAATTCGTAACGTTGATTTGCCGTATTCTGCTGTCATTGCGATTACACTATGCATTTGCACCGTATGTATATCGTCTCTTCCTTCCATCCGGAATTCTGGATGCTAGGAGTTCAAATACTGTGCTATGAGCTGGCTTTAGCTTCACCGTGCAGCTAAAGCTCTGCAGTTTCGGACGCCCCATTGTGTAAATGAAAATTGGTCCGAAAAATTTGTGCATGAAAAAGAGATTCTGGTGCATTCGTCGTGCACAAAGTCTGTCTCGTCTTTTGATTTTCCAAACTTTTTGTCGCTGATATTTTTTAGTACGTTGTGCTGTGTGTCGCCTCGTATTCGTAATCCAAATTCTTGTCCCCCCGAATTCGCTCTACAAACAAAAACTTTCACATTGTTCCATTACATTCGATTTGTGTTTCACGAATTTTCATTCGAGAATAGCGCGCACTGCGTATCCCCCTTTCCACTTTTCTCCCTCGGATTTGGTCTCCCTTTCTCTCGTCACGCTCATTTTCATCGGGTCGCATTTTCCATTCGACAGTTTTAATTTTGTTCCGATGGTATTTCGGTGCTGCTGTGAATTAAAGTTGAATGAATATCATTTTTGGAGAACGATTCATTGTTTTGAAACAAAGAGAAAATGAAATAAAAGATAAGTCAAACATTGGCGCATTATATATAGAATGGTGGCGTGGTCGTAGCCGGAACAGCGTTTCCATTGCATCTGAGCGAAAAAACGGCGAGGATTCATCCACTCAGATTTATATGTATTCGCAGAATGAACGCGTGCGTGCAGCTCGCCTAATTTAATTAATTTCTGCTCATTGAGAAATGAGAGATGAGCAAAGATTAAGATTATTCAGCGATTTTCCCATTCTGTTGACATGCACAGTGTGTAATATGTCTGGTAAATCACTTCCACTTCTTCCTACTTTTTTCGTTTTCGCTCACTTTGTTATGTTGGAATTGGGAATTTCCGCCGAAATTCAAAAAGAAACTAACTATGGGAAGTGCTTGTACGTTTGAGAAAACGAGGCAGCGGTGAGGAGGGGTGCCATGTGCTAGTGCTTGAACTGCGAACGGATATGAATAGTAGACCGTCTCGCGTTGTGTGGGAGAAAATTTAACCTATACTTGTCCATAGCTGATGAGTTGGACAATTAAAAATAACATTCGATTTTTTTTTTAGCTCTTGAATATGCGCATATTTCATCCTCATATATCTTCGGTTTTTCTGGTCCAATCCGCGACTTTTATTATTGTATGTTTTCGTTATTTTTTGCACTTCGGTCCTGATATTTTTTTGCTCAGATTTTTTTTTCGACATGTTACCCACTTTGAAAATGCCTTTAAACGAAACCTGACGAAAAATTATTGAAACTATGTGGACATTTTAAATCGATGAAATTGATTTTTGATGCACTTTCGATCGATTTTATTTGCACTAGATAGGATACATCAACAATCTGCGCAAATAGTACGAAAAAATCGATTCAGTCGGGCAAATCAGGGAGTTCCACCGTTATGCTCTTATACCCATCAATTTCAGCTTCGGTTCGTTTGCTACTTGAGGATCGGACCAGAAACACCGAAGATATATGAGAATGAAATTTGCGCATATTCAAGGCTTTAAAAAATTCGAAAGTTATTTTTTACTGTCTAACTAATCAGTTATGGACAAATAAAGGTTAGGTTTCGTGATACACTCTAATGAATACTCTAATGATACACTCTCGTATTACTTATTTGAATTGAAAAATACTTAGTTCGGCAAATTGTGGCATTCCCATGGTGATCCATCACCAGCCTATGCCGATGATCTATGTTATCTTTTTGGTTTGCCCGATTGCTTGCATGAATTGTACACGTTCGCCTAGGGCGATGCGAAAGAAGTGATACTTTTGCATTCGTAGCTTAAGTAGTTCTCAGAATCATTGATTTGCTTGCATTTAGTTTTGTTTGTTGAATTCCATGATTTTTAGCTGTCACCTGTCAGTTCGATCATGAAAACGGTTGATAAACAATAATAAGTTCTTTCTTTCTTCACAGTGGAAATCCAGATGGTGTGTCATGCGAAAATTGTCTCCAGTTGCAGGTTGGTACATATGCATTGAGCTGAAAAGGCGCCGATGCCTTGAATTGATCAATCGCGGTGAATATCGAAAATATGCATACTGCGTATATGTCTCGATTCTCGAGCATCGAAGCAAACGCCTCCGTGGCATGACCACGCATCACAGAATCCTCACTTATGCGTGAGAAAACTTTTAACAACGATTTCGTCAATAAATATCTATCTATATGTGCAATGTGCATCTACAATTCTACATTCAACATATTTTTCATTTCCTGTCTATTAACATTCATTTGAAACGAAAAACGATCAACTTGGTTTTTCAGAATAATTTACAAATTTCATACATTGTTGCCTAGAAAAACTGGGTTGTGTCTGGAGTTTCTGTTTTGGTGTTTCCATTTTTTGTCTGTTGAAAACTAAACATTTGTCTGATCAGAGTATGTATCCATTTCAGCGCAGATTATTATTATGTGTTTTATGCGCGTATTCGTGCAGATGTGCCGATTTGATTCCATTTCGTACAAAAACCTTTGCGGTTCACCATCAGATTATGAAAAGAAAAAAAAACAGACGGACGACCTTTTTGCCGGCGGAGGAACTCTGAAAGTGCATGGAAGCACAACTCGTTGATTACGGTCGATAAACGGTTTAACAACGTCTGATAAATGACTTCTGTGCATAACTCATCATTTGTACTTGGGCTTTCGCGGTTCAAACATTCCCTTTTCTCTACGTTTACTGTTTGACTGCCGTCGATACGCCGATTTGCGTTGTGTTCTGTTCGTTGTACACAATATACATCACACCTGACGGTCATAACCGTCGGATTTTCGTTCACAGTTTGTGGGTCGTTAGCTGCCTTTCGCATTCTAAGTATTTTTTTTTGTCTCGCATTCATCGTTGGCATATGTAGAACAACAGCGCACTCGAAATGCAAATCGTGTTTGCTCCTGCAATGAATAGACAATATATAACAAAAAAGCGACATGTAAATCCGGGTGACCGCGGCAAATTGAGGCATGATAAAAACTGCCGATGCGAATTAATTGAAAGCCAACGAAGAGTTGCTCACCGTCCGTTATCCATACCCGATGCGTTGAATGGCACAACGCAGAGAAAGAGAGAGAGGGAGAGATAAATATTTGATTTTAATATCTGGCTTCTGGCTCAAATATTTGTTCTCGTATAAAATATTAATTGATTCACATTGGTCATTCTATCATCTATCTTCTATCAAATGCCGTAATGATTTCTCTCTTATTCACATGCAGTGCACTGCACACTGTACACAACATTGAGCTGATCCGATCTGACTGGAATGAAAATCTAATGCAGATCACACAATGTGGAGGCAGGAAACACAAACGCACACACGGCAGCTAGCGAAAACGCGTTGCATTTCTATGGGAATCGGCGCATCAGTCGTAGATATACCGATCGCAGCTACAAGACCAGTGTGGGAGGTGTGGCCAAACGCAAACATTACGAAACCACAATAGAGATCGAAACAAATATCTATTCAATATTATAGTTATGGCTATTGTGCCTATCGATGCACCGTGCGAGTTTGATTCATAAAATCGCATACCGAATACAATGGCCGAACGGAGCCAACATAATTACACACATAAATAAATGCGAAATTACTAAATTGCTATTATTATCATGATTACTATTATGATTATTGGCATGATTTTTATTGGTGTTTGTGAGCTAGCGTTCCGGGTGCGTTTCCGAGCGTCATCATGGTCTCGCATCAGCAATCTGTGTTTGCATTTGCAATAGAGAAAAGGAAACTAGTCAATTGAATGTTTTTAATGCATGCGAATGCGAATTA
>JANTFB010123085.1:0-11419 GCA_026546635.1 Porricondyla nigripennis | reverse complement strand
GACGAGCACTTCGGCCACTTGCCAATTTTCTAGAAATCGAAAAGAAGAAGAAAAATATGGAAAATGAAATCAAGTGAATAAATTGGTGCGAGGGGTACGATGGCGTGGGTACCATGTTGCACACTAAAATGACTGCTTTATTACTTATTAGCTATGCCTAGGTTCTAGCTCATACATAATCCAGGCTCCGTCGAGTAAGACTCTCCTCACTATGCATTTGGGTGCCGAAGAATATGAATAGTTCTCAAAGTCGTTTTTTTTTTTGCTGAGTGCGATTGCAGCGCTAATCGAGAAATTAGTGGGAGTGTGGGAGAAGTGAGTATGGGGGTAATAATGACCTCCAATTTTTTTCTCCCGAAACACAGCACATTTTCATTTGCAATTTTAATGAAAACTTGATATTGAGCACCACTAGTGTTCATTCGTACATTATACAGTTATACACATGACCGAGTACCCTAAATAATTATTCGTTATATGTATGTGACCTTTGCGAACTTCCAAGTAATTCGCCTGGTTTGGAAAGAATGCGTAGAAAGCTTCTACCGATTCCATGCTTTGCGTGTAACTGACGCCAGCCCCAGTACTTTCGATTTCGGCAAAATGAATTATGCATATATTTTGTACCTAATTTGTGCCAAATTCTGCCGTAGCCGTTAATTTTGTAATAAATTCATATGACGTCACTTTCGGGACATTGTTTTCATTTTCAAACGAATATGTTCGAAACCGGTATAAATACTTCATACATTCCGAATGATTCACGAATTGGCGAATATTCGTGAATGGCATTCATGACAAAAATATCATTCGCGAATACGAACCATTGTCCATTCGCAAATGCTCTAAAGCCGTATTCGCGACGAAACGTTCAGTTTTGACCGGGCCGGGATGAATATTCTTTTGTTCTTCCGTGGAGGAACGACATGAAATGAAGATGTGCTCTGATCGAAATGTATGTAATTTTTCAAACGTCGGAAAAGGTTCATCCAAGGGTTGTCACCACTACTCGCGAATAATTCGATCGCGAAAACTGAGAACATTCGTTCGCCGAACGACTCATTCGCGAATTAAAGAATGGTTTTATTTTTCGCGGTCGATAAATTTGGGGAAGTGTGAAATATTTTGTACCTAAAAATGTTCCACAGGATATTCGAAATTTGTTGTGAAATTCGTATCCAGACAAAAATTACTAGAAATATTCTTTTCTATCTCAATTTCAACATGGATGCCCTTTGACATATTGCCTGTCATCCTTTAGAACCTTTTTGGTGAGAAAGAAATATTTTGCGCATAGACGACAACGGAAATGAAACAAAACGCGGTGATTGCTCTCCATTTGGAAGGAAAATCCATGTATGTAGAAGTGTAGAGAGTAGACTGAGGAAATGTGCAACTTGGCGGCAACACAATTGTGCAGTACATGCATCGGTAGTGTTGGGCTGCTCTGCATCATCGCCAAATGTCAAACGTCGATGGTGTCATGAAATGACAATTCCAAACGCTTGACAAGAAACATGGAAGTATGCAAAGTACATTGGTTGAAATCTCATAGGAATCGTGCGCATCACAACCAAATATTCAAACAAAAACGAATTCAAAATATATTACTTGAAAACGCATAATGATGATTAATTCGTTATTCATTTTGCTTCTGTGTGAATTTATCAAGCCAAATTCAATTCAAGCAAACATCAAGCGATTCAAATGGTATTTCACCACTTCACCGTTCTAATTGAGATTCTGATGGCGCTAGCATCAACCGAAATCCATGCTTTGTGTGTTGGAGGTGGGTGGATTCGATGAGGGTGGGAAAATCGAACATCCAGTTACGTCGAGCGCTGCCCAAACTACAATTGAACGAGAAATGTGTGCAAAGCACCATCGAACGATTCATAGATACTGGCAGAATTAAGAAACGCTAATCATCAATTCAATCTTACTTTTGTCTTCGGGACCCGCGTCCTTTTCACTCCCACTAAAGTCAACACAATAACAAACGCCAGTGCGGTGGACTTGTTACCAACTTCAGCTGGCACTGACCTTATTATGTTCTTTCTAACGAGAAAATGCTAATTAAATTGCAATGAACGTACTCGTCGCTGTAGTTGATTGCAAATCGTGTTTCTTGAGTTCAGTGCAGCTTCAGACGTCCGGGAGAACAGTCGACAATTACAAACAGTCAAAACATTTAGAAGAAAATCCGTTTCGGAAATTTGAAAGCACAAATCAGTTTCATTTTTCTTCTTCTGTGAAATCACTTGTGAATCCAGCTGCTGAGAAAAATGGCGAAATTGACCAAAAACAACTAACCGTTCAGCCAGAAAGGGTACGTAAAACACGAAAAGATTCATCGACGGGCATCAAAACCAAATCAAAGCAAAATCAGGTAACAAAAAAGCAATTGAAGAGACGGCATCAAGTTCATCGACACTTTCACCATTGCTCAACGACGACTGCTTCTTGGAGATTTTTTCCTATTTGGATATGAAAGGATCGGTGAAAGAGAGCTCCCAACGATTAGGCTCAATAGTCGATTACTCCGTACATCGCAAGTTCTGCAATAGATTCGTACGTCTTCCAGGAAATGAAAAAGCGGCCGATGCTGCTCCATTTCTACACAAATTTGGTGAATTAATTACCCATTTGCAAATCGACGATGCGGAACGATTCATTCGGCTCTGCAATAAAAATGGCCACAAATTCAACACGCTGATGAAGAAATGCCATCAATTGAGGTACCTTCGTTTGAAGAATGTGAGTTTTGGGAATGTTGGGTTCAAGAATTTCAATAAAAATTTGTCAAATATTGAGTCCTTGGAGCTCATTAAATGCGACTTGACGTCGATGCATGTGGTCGGTTTTTTTGAATCGTGCAAAAAATTGAAGAAATTCAGATTCGACGGGAAACTCACGACCGAAATGTGTGCCTCCATTATTAAAAATGGTCAGGTATTGGAGACCATTCGTTTGAAAAGATACGAACTCTACATCGACGAATTTATCAAATTCATCGGTGACTTGAAGCAGCTGAAACAAATGAAGCGCATTGATATCGGTCGGGTGAGAAGATTCTCGGTAATTCCGTTGTTCCGTGAATTAATCACGGTGAATTCGCAAATCAAAACGATCCGAACCACTGATTTCATTCCAACAAGTGATGAATTTTTCGAATTGCTCAAGCAATTGAATTTGACGTTCAGAATATCTGCGTCGAGATATCTGTGCTTTTTGACACAGGCCTTGGCCTGCAAAATGCCCCAGACGCAGTAATCCAGTGGATTCGAATCTGGCAATGACGACGGCCACTCCTCACATGAAATAAAGTTTGGAACGTTCTCAGATATCCAGTTTTGCGTCCCTTTCGCTTTGTGCGACGACGCCGAGTCTCGTTGAAATGTCCAGCGTTTCGAACCGAATTGTTTGCGTGCCCACTGCCCATGGTAGTAAGTACCTTTTCCCGCTAGATTATTTGGTGACCTCATTGCGACCCATTGGCAAGAAAACGAGCGGGGACATGCCATTTTCGGTGTATCTGAATGTTCGATTTTCCCACCCCCATCGAATCCACCCATCTTCAACATACAAAGCATGGATTTCGGTTGATGCTAGCGCCATCAGAATGCCAGTTAAAACGGTGAAGTGGTGAAATCTCATTTGAATCGGCCGTTTATTTCTTTTCAATATTTGCTTGAATTGAATTTGGCTTGATAAATCCACACAAAAGCAAAAAAAAAATAACAAATTAATCATCATTATGCGTTTTCAAATCATATTCGTTCGTTTTTGTTTGAATATTTTGTTTTGTTTCATTTCCGTTGTCGTCTACGCTTAAAATATTTTGTTCACATCAAAACGGTTTTAACAGGTTAACTGCCATGTCGGTCAAAACGGAAAAATACACCTTTCTAATTAAATCGATGCCATTTCCACATAAATGGGCCACAAAGAGAAATATTGTTCTTGGAATGTTCTTGTGATCTTCTTAATTTGTTATTGAATGTACTGCAGAAACATTCTTACTTGACTGAGTCTAGATGTTGTATGTGATAGAAGCCACTTTCATTTCGGTTACGACTAAAACAGTATACTGGGAGTGGATATGTAAATATTATAGTTTTCAAATGTTTTCAATCACAGATTGCACTTCGATCGCAGTGATTACTTGCTGTTCCGCTGAGAACAGAAATAGAATAAATGACAGTGGTGTTGATTACTTCCGACGGGAAGTTCGATATAGTGGTTTAGTACACAATTTCAATCATAACAGAAATGACAACGGTTCTAGGTGGCTTCTTTCCCATACAATATCTAGACTCAGTCAAGTAAGAATGTTCAAGAACAAATTAAGAAGGTTGCAAGAACATACCGAGAACATTTTTTTTTCTGTGTGAGGTACAATTTTCAACAATAGCTTGTTGGAAAGATAAAGATCTCAGCCATCCATTTCTTTCACTGAAGTTACACTGTTAAGCTTTGAAATAGTGTTGCCATAGCTGAAAATTCCCACTATTTTTGGATCTATGGCAACACTGTTTAAAAAGTGAAGACTGTCGCTGTAGTGACAGAAATGGATAGCAGGGAGCTTTACCTTTCGAACAAGCTGCTCCTGTGATTTGTCACATTGCATCGCTCTGTATTTGACATTGTAATCCACATTGTAGACTTTTTACGGTAGAAAATTCCCCACACTTGGCGTTCGAAGTGGGCGTAAAAATTGATTTTGACCGAAGTCAACATTTTCGAATATTTGAATTTTTGAACATTGCGATAACTAATTAACGGTGAAGGTACAAATTACCGGACAGGTGGTACAAACTGGAACAAACTAGGTACAAAATATCTGCATCATTCGTTTTGCCGAAATAGAAAGTACGTAGGCTGGCGTCTGTAACACATGCTTTGCAATTAATGTGCGTCGGCAACATCGACAATAACGAATATTCGAATGATAGTCGGGCTATTGTTTGCAAAAATTAATGAACATGGGCGTCGTTTCAATGTTTCCATTGCGTGTTAGCCACATTGCACTGAGAACTCTTCTGTTTTTACCCCGAATTCGTTCCAGCGATTATTGTAAAACACATGAAAAATTCATTTAGGATTTTTATTGCTACGTTTATCAATTTATTATGTCGGTGGTCGTGTTCGTGTCCGCGGGACGTGTTTTCGCCAGGAGAGCAGAGCACGGTCCCTATCCGAGAACTTATTCGGAGAAAATCGACTTAAGGGCAGGTCGTGAGCTTGCGTATATGCGTACACAGCGCCACAAGCAGCGCAGATACGCAAGCCCAGGCGGGCTCTGATTGGATTCGTATTTCACATCGCGTGGCCGCATGACTCAATACTCCGTTTAGTTGTCGGTCGACTTGATTCAATTTTTCTCGTTAAATACAAATATCGAGAACGATATTTTATCGAATTATGGAACCAACTGAAAGATTCCGTGAAACACGTGCATACCGAGAATTGATCGAAACGGACACAATGTGTTATTTTTCACGAGAGCATGCGAACGCAAAATAGTTGTAAAAATAGTGGGACGTAAGATCGGAGAGGAAGAGTGTTGATATAATTGCGGAAACCCGGTGCAGACAATCGACTCACAGTTTATTGTTCTGCAAGTTTGTCGTCACTGATATGGCTGTTTACGGATGATGCACGCACAAACTACATGTTATGATCTCAATGTCGAAGCTGCTGCAGTCAATGTAATGACATTCTGTGTCCTTTCACGATGTGCGAATAAAAACTTCGCCATGACGACGAGTCATCGCACCATCGTCAGGTAAAATTGTAATTTTATCTCTTCCCTTTTTCGGTCCTCTTTATCTGGCATTTGAATAATATTGGCATTGAACCCCAATGTAATCTACAATAAGAATGCTAACTGTATTGGAAACTCTCCCTGGAATTCGAGATTATTTCTGTGCAGCTATTTGTGTGTGTGTCTAAGCCGCTTGGTCTGATCAAGAGAAGAGAAACTTTACCGTTACGGTTACTTTCACATGTTTTATTTTTTACGATGGTGTAAATAATGTTCGTTTGGGACGATAGAACAAATGGAAAATGAATCGCATTTGTACGTCGAAAGGATATTTATTTTATTGCTGCCCGGCTGCGCATTATATTGCGTAGATGAGGAGTACTCACTCCCCACTGAGGACGAAAGCGTTATGCTGTACGTGGCTCCACAAACACAACGGTTTCCATTCTTCTGCTATGTCCTCCCTTTTCACTTTGCAAAAATGCAAAGTAGAGGACGTGGAGTGCGTGCTTCGGATGTAATATAGTTTTTTTTCGCTCTCGTGTACGGCGTACGCAATAAAAATAGAAGCGAATTTCTGACGTGCGTTCACTGTTACTTGAATTGGTCACCTCATCGAAGTCACCTTCGTCGGCCACCTCACAACAACTCCATCAGTCTGTTTTTTTTTCTCAAGCAAATGCAAGTGAAGCAACATTCATCGCGTGACGCATGCATATAAACTTCAAAGTGAATGTACTGCTTCTTTCATTCCGCGATTTTTCAACGCAAATACAGAAGAATGGAGCCACATGGAATGGAAAAATATAATTTATTAATCATATTATGTAAATATTTCGCGAGGCACAGCTGAATGAATTGGTAATAAAACCACCACGAAGTAATATCAGCCATTCTAGAATCAAAATTTTCCCCATTCACATTTCAGATTTTCCTGAATTTCGTCCAATTCATGGAGAACGTGGAAAAATCAAGACCAAGAATTGTGTGAAATATAGGCCCGTCCAGTGTAGATGTAGAGTGTAAGCCAAAACCGATTGACAGAACTGTACTTGAGGGAAATTCATGCGCATATCACGAGTGGGTGATTTTTTTGGATCGATTACCTCCTACTGGGAACATGAGGTCTCAGGTGATTTATAGACCAGTGAAATAACAGAAATTCTTTTGGAACTTCTAACAAATCGTAAAATAACGATGATTCCTTGAGACCGAGTCGGCAAGTAGGATACTCTTGGTTGATCGCATTCAATGTGTTAAGATTTTCTCTGTAGCGCATTGCGGTTGTATTTGAAATGAAGCACCCTGGAACGTAGCCGTATGACCGGACGAAAATCCTGAGGCAAATGTCCAACTCCCTTCACTAGGTACATACGCCTAGCGATCAAAATAAAACACATTACATGTCTGAGCCACCATTGAGCTACACCTGGCGCCGCCGTCGTTCACCGCAATCCATCGTGAGTACAAGCACTTAAAGTCATTCTAATTATGAATATGTTTAGTGTCAAATGAAAAGTAATTTATCGTCTCTGACAACTGGTGCGCAATTAATTCCTTATAATTCACTAATCACCCTCACAATCGACCCAACAGGTAACTTGAGGACAATTATTGAAAAAATGGAATTGAGCATAAAAAGAAATAATGGAATAAGAAATAAGGGTCCAACGAACCACCAAGCATAGACCGTAGAGGAGCTGGAATGGAACAGTTGAAGTGAAACAACTCTAAGCTCTAAGGAGACGGAGGGGACAAGTCTTCCTTGCGTCGAATTTGTAACCATATTGCGTTTTCATGGGAGCCGAGTGGCGAAAATAGCCGTTCTGAAAGCATAATGGCTCGGCCTATGACTCTCCAGTACCGTATGCATAGTTTGCACGAAGCGAATTGCATGAATTGCACTCTTCTCTAGTTCTCATATGTTTCTTTATTCCCGATTCAAGTTGGAGTCGAATGGTGGACATTGAGGGAGCCCAAATGGTGTATGTATCACACGGACGCTCTAAATATCAGCAATTGCACACTTGACGTCAGCATTCGGTCTTTACGGGCTACTTGGAATAGGTGTAATCCGAATGGTCTCATTTATCGGCCTCAATACCATCCGGAAGATAGCTCCCGCTCGGAATATACGTCAAACATGCTGGTGTACAGGATGTCCAATATTTCACTGCATCAATTTTCAAAAAACAGCTTCAATTACGGATACCGCATCGGTGTACCGAATACTGCAACCGTAGTACGTCGGTCGAGCGACAGGTTAACCACCCCCGTCTCTCGTAAAAAGCCTGCTATGGTTACGAGTCCATCGATCAGACGAGGGACGCCTTGACCCACCTTGGGTTATGTTATACCACATGTATTGATTCGTGAAACCTAATGAAAACGGCAAACAAGAACAACACAAACCAAATTATTGTACATATACCGCCAGTCCGATTCGAGGAATAAATGAGCGGCTGAAATCAAACAAATGTTTGCCAATGCTGATGCTAAATCGAAATTGCGCAGCCGGCATTGGCATTCATTGGAATTTGTGTGCATCAACGAATATCTCTCTCCCAATGCACAGAAAGAATTTATGGAATTTCTACTTCGATCAAAAGTTTAACATTATGTGGTGGGGTTCAATTTCAGTAAAGCAAAGAGAGCTTGATCGGATGCAAGTTTCAATTACAGCATTGGCTGCTCAGCGCACGTAACGGAGAGAAGAGTGGTGCTGGCATGGGAATTGATTTTCGAATCGAGAAAACCCTCAAATAATCTACTGGCGGATTCGATCTCGTCCATTTGTGCTCGGTGCAACGACAACGGTGACGGCGGCAATGGGAAATGCGGTTGCTCAATTTAATCAATATAATCAATCATAATGCGTTATAATGCGCACACATAATATTTGAAGACGACCTGGAATATCCGCTCGCAAAATTAAATTCAGCGTGAAAGCACTCGGTTCCATCCAGAGTGCTAACGCATACACGCGAGATTCATTCTCCCAGTTTAACGATAATAGTGTTTTATTTACCATACATGCCACTGATGGAATGCACACTCTGTTTGTTTAGTGAAATTTATAATGGGAATACTAATGAATATATAAATTTGCCGCACGACTCCAGGCAGTGACGCATACTGCGGTGCTCGTTTGGAATGTGTGCAAAGTTCATGGCAATTTATGTCGAGAATTTGACTGCGCAGAACACAGAGAGCGTGCGGATAATAACTGCGTGTACTGAGTGCATTTTGAAAAATCTTATGAGCAAATTGAATGCTCTCGAGACACTTCATATCTTATGAAATTTTGGATTTCTGACACAGTTGAAAATCTGGGAAGCTTGCCATCATCACAGTGTGTCCAGAAAGGATTCCACTCACATTGATCACTGCCGATTGAAATGAAATGTGCGCAGAACTGTTTGTTTCGTTTTTAACTACCTTTTGAGGGTAGGGCGAGCTGTCTTCTACATACTGTGAGAACACGTGCACATTGCGCAACTATTTTAGAATACTCATCCGCTTATAGCCTTTATTTAGAATAACATTTCAATGTTAAAATTAGACGCAGATATGCGATATTTATAGATTTCAATCGTGTTTGTACATGAAATATAGTAGTCATCTGTCACCGTTTCCGAATCTTCAGTGGCAGAAAAAACATTGCAGAGGGTTCTCGTTTCGACCCTCTGACATTCAACGAGACTAATAAATCTCCCAACGATATGAATACGATTGGGGCAACACCCAAAAGCTTTTGAATAAGAAAAATAGTCTGCCAACGAGATTGGTAGTAACACTCAGACCGAAGAGTAGCGTGGAAAACTCATGGGGAGTGAGATAATTTTATCACGGTTCGAACGTCGGATAAAAGAATTCAATTCGTTTTTCCTTCGGGTCTCGCTGCTAATCTGGGTCCCCCGTCATTCTTGTCTGAAAGGTGTGTAGACATTTGAGATGATTCAAACGCCCCTGGTTCGAGAGAACTGAGAAATCACTCGACCAAGGTACCAACTCTCGCAACGAAAAGTGTTATTGTGATGCCACTCCAAGTGTAGTACGATGCAACAGTTGGGGTACATCGAAGTACCCCAATTGGTGTTCTTGATTTGCAGTGTTCGCATGAGGAGTATAGACTAAAGAGTATGAAAATGAACCGTGTAACCGTCTCAAAGTGGTCACTCCCCGCACAAAACAGTCCGAAGACTAAGTACATTTGAATTACTTCACACAGCGAATAAACGTTCTCAAACGTATTATGAGTAACTTCTTACTTGGCTGAGTCTAGTCATTCTATGTAATGGAAGCCAGTTAGTTGCGCTGTTCATCGTCTAACTCTGCTGGAGCATATGCGGTCCCAACCACACACGTCTTTGCTTCTCGGTTTGAACTTCAAAATCATCTGTGATGAATGTTCCGAAATTCATCAAGTGCTTCGTTGATCCATCACATACTCTTTCTCTCTCCATTCCGCTTGCTCGATGGGCGATCCACTAAATAAACAGGGCTGAAGGGAGGCTGCAAATTTGTGATTTCCATCAACGAAATGAGCACGCCAGGATAACGCTGTCGTTTTTCTTCGTCAAATCGAATTCGAATGTAAAATATATGGTTCAGCTGCTGTAGTATCGGTACAGATGGAGGCCGGGTCAAGGCTGCACCGTACAGACCACACAAGCAATTGTCTTGATTGTATCCAATTTATTCATTGCGCAACGACAAGGGATTGACACATTCGACGTAATTACATCGACCAGTGGAGCATAATGCAAATACAAAAAGGCACGCTTTGCAGCAGATAGCGTACTGCTTACAGGTTTTGCAGGTCCGCAGCGCAGCAAAATCTCGAGTCCTGTGATTCATACTGCACTTTGTTGCTACAGTTTGCAATGAACATTCCGACGAAAATCCGTTTATCCACACGAGCTATGAAGCATAAAGCACCTCGAAACGCGTGGTGAGACCGCAAAACACGACAGGGGAGAATGTGAAAAGAATCCATGTGTCAACACGGTAAGTACTAAATACGATATGGTCGCAGCAGCTGTTGCTGCCGTCTATTTCTGTGCAAATGTCATATCAAAAGTTTTTCTCATTTTTCACCAGCTGTTCTCAATATCGCAAAAGTTTTAATATCCGTTTTTCTACTTGCATTTTCATTGAGAATGGGGAACGTGTGAACGAGAGAAGTGCAGGTTGAAAGGGAACGGATGCTGGGAGAAAAAGTTATAAGAGACGACCGAATCAAAAAGTTCTGACAAAAAACCATCTCCAATTGCGTCCAAACCATCTTCATGAAGCAAAATGAGAACGATGAGTGCATTGCACAATTGCACACTACACACACACTATCTCGCACAGGTACGGTGCACATTCAACAGATGGAAAATACGTGTTCAACAGTCTCAGGAAACTATAGACGTGCAGAGCACTGCTGAATTCGGTCGCATTCGGAATGTTGGCGATAACAGTAATAATGCAATATATAATATGGTATGCGACCGAAGTGGGCCCCGAACATTTGTAGCAGGTCTCCATTCAGGAGCGAGACATACAGCCACTTGGATCAATAAATAAATGTGAAAACACGTGAGTTACACGAAATGTAAATAAATGGTATTCGGTCGATACGAAGGACGGGGAGAGGAGCATGTA
>JANTFB010122973.1:0-11421 GCA_026546635.1 Porricondyla nigripennis | reverse complement strand
GATGTGTGGACGGATAAATAGGTACTGACGAACAAACAAAATGTACACAAATAGACAAATCACATATTTCGACCGTTCTCCATTCTCTCTGCATCCCGTTCCCGGCGCGAACGCTTTTTGGGTCCGTTGCCGTTTCCATTCTGGAACGACAACGAATATATTTAGCATCCGAAGAACATCAGCGTTTAACAGACAAATGAGCAGCAGTAATTCATTCGAGCGAAACATGTTAATTTTTCGAAAACGTGAGATTTCGTGTCGGCCAACGGACGATGACATCGACAGAATTATATTAGTGCAGCCATATTACGAGCAATGTTATTACTATTATTATTACGTGTATTTGTTCCTCTGTGGTGCGCGAACGACGGCCAAGAGGGGTGCTGTGCGACGAAAGGAATCGATATTGTTGCAGCGAGTTGCTGCTGGGATGACCGAGCGGTCGAGTTGAAACAAATAACAGAATATGTGTGGCATTTGATTTATTTGAGTTTCGTTGGGTTCTGCTGTCCGATCGAACGAACGAACGCACGAACGAATGATCAACCGAAATGGAGTTACAAGAAAAAATCGGAACGGAAACGAGTTGTTGGTCATTTCTGTTCATTTTATTTTTCTTACACCTTTTCCCTCTAATGCCGCGATAAAATTAAATTCTTTGAACGTTTCTGTTGCGCTGCGCTGCGCTACGCTACGTTGTGTCGTATGCGGTGTGTGCGTGTTGTGCTGTTCGCCCCTGCCACGAAGCCAGTTGCATTTTCATTCAAGCATCAGCACGCACCAATGTGTTACATTCATTGTCGACTCACTCTGCATTTGATCGCATTCGTGCGTCATGAACTCATGACCATGTGCTGTTAGTTTTATCTATCTGTGGCCGCTGGCAATTGCATGTGTAGCGACAGGTACTAATGAAATAGAACTCATCTGCTGCGTACGACCGTTTCTACCGCGTGCGTGTGAGCATTCGTTCGCTGCCAGCACCGCGCAAATGCTGTCTGAACCTCTGAACGTGTTCATATTCATCAAATGCGATTGTAGCTAATGTGCAGGTTGTGGCAACTCTGTACTCAGCCCACTTGGCGCAATTTGGAATCCAAATGGGAGCGCTGTTGCACCTAAAAACAATCGACGTCGCATTCGTGAATATGTGCTTGCCAGCGATTCTCTACGCTACAATGATGTGGATCATTTGGTCCGTCGTTCCGCAAATCCCATGCAACAATGTGCGAACGAAAAATGGCATATGAGTGGAGCACATTTGTAACAACTGATGACGGTCAAACACTAACGCATCCACGATAGCCCTGTTGTGCTGTCGCTGCATGCGGAACGCGCCTTCGAATTCGCTGATGTTGAATAGGAGAAAGAGAAGCAACGTTTCTATTATGTATACGCCGACCGTACGTGATTGGTCAAGTTCGCGGGCACATTCGCACGCACACTACACCTAGAGGAATCGCGTGTGAATTGGAAGATTAAAATCACATTTTGGATGAATTCGGCAAATGGTAGAAGGCAGGGGCGAAACCCATTCTTATCTTCTTCCTAGTTGTGCCGTATCAACAGACCTAGTTGCCGTAGGTTATTCCATTTCGGTCGACCCGCCACCAGTACCACCGTATCACCGGTGCTCTGCTTCACATAGCACCGTAGCACGCGCGTTCACACAAATGACGTTCTGAATGGAAATTTCTCATAGTCCAAATGATCATGTAATTTTGTGTCATCGTTTCACAGCAACCCTCTCCTCTTCTCTCAACCTCTCTACTGTCTCACATCGCATTTCTTTTTTCTCTCTCCTTTTTTTCATTGCTGCAGAGCGATTTAATTTTTGTTCCATTTCAACTTACGTGGCACATTCGGTTGTTCCAATTCCAATTCTTCTTCTATTCCTCTCTATCTCCTGCTTTCTTCAGATTTTTTCTGTTTTATTTTGTTTTTCGATTTTTTTTATCTATGTTGCGATGGTGTTCGCGTTCCGTTGTGTGCTGTCTCGTCTAGCGCCAGCGGTCATTTATCGATTGCCATCGACAACACACAAACAAACTAAAACGAATTTCGGATAAGCCATTTTCAAATTCAATGGCATCGCGCAGTTAAGCTGATTAATATGCTATTGTTGGAATCGGTCGATGGAAACAGCAAAAATGGAGAAACACAAAACGAAACGACAGAAACAAATCGTATGCTCGATCGAGTCTAGTGTGAAATGTATGTTATGTTAGCGATTGTGTGCCTGTGCAAGATGCCGGTGGATGGGTTGTCGTACGGTAGATATGTATCGAAATGGAAATGAATAAAACAAAGCATGCATGCGAGTGACGAATGTGTGATTCGTTCGAACGATTGAAATCATTTGTCGATGGAATCGTCCACACGAATTATAGCTATTTGTGTATACATGTATTCGCTGTCGAATCACCCGAAAAACCGTTCATTTCATTTCAGTTTTATGAGGCCACCGTTGATCAGGTAATACATATGTTGTTTATTGAACAAATTGAGAATTCCGAGAAATCGAATTTCGCCCGTTTCGACATGGCTCATTCATAAAAGCGACACACACAAAGTAAATCTTGGTTCGGTGTGCTCTTCAGTCTCGTGTCGCTTTTGATTTGGTTTGATTCGACTTGATCTAATTTAGAGAGGAAAAGACACACACACGGGTAATCACTAACACGAAATGGAAGATTGCTAGAAGTACGAAACAACACGAGCACACTCAATTTGATGAATTGAACACATTCCAGTTGATTTTATTGCCAACCATTGTGCTCTTCGGTTGCTCATTCACTATAAAATAAATCACACGTACAAACCCGGTACAAGTACATACCATGCGCTAGTTCCGCAAACGCCGAACAAACCAAAGGCAATTACCTGGAAAGATAACAAGAAAAATAAATTAAAAATTATTATTTGGAGAGTCCTTGGCGAGGAAGCGGGGGGAAGCGGCTGGGGTCATTCTTTTATCGCACACATTTCTGTTTACTATGCGGCGCCAGAGTCATCACCGGTGCCGTAGGAGCACATTGAAATCGAAAAAGAAATTTCTTCATGGAAATTGAGATTTGTTATTGCGAGCAGGTGGATCGCTTGAGGAGAGCAAAAAACGATGTGACCACATTGCAGCCAAGAGCATCGAGTCTGGAGTGTGGAGTGTACACAGCCCAGTGCGCCAAAGCTCCGCAGGCAGCTGTAAAGAGCAGCATGGCAAATGGACTGTTGACGTTTTCATGCACGAAAAGTGCTCCAGGAGCACAGCACAACGCGATGGCATCGCACAATTCTTATTTTTTCTCTCTACATCGCCAGTAATAATAATTAGAAATAAATTAAAATGCCATGCAAAATGCCATACAGCAGTTTTGTTGTCCTCGTTCCCTTTCGGCTGGTTTGCTTCAACTCAAAATAGTACGATGATTGTTGGGTACGAGCATATTTGCGCTGGATCTCTGTCTCCTGAATATAGGCGTTGTCTCTGTCAAGAGATGGGTTTTTCATCTGCCCGAATATATTTGGTCGGGCTCGGGCTCGGGCCCTCGCATCTTAATTCGTTCAGTAGGTGTCTCACCGGTTTCGCCGGTGCGTGCTTTTCGCATTAAAAATAAATGAATTTAATGGAGCATACGATTTTCCCGTTGGGCGGCTTCTTCGCATTCTCTTTTCGTCTCCTTTTTTTCTTCGTCGGTGCTCTTCAAGTGGCAGAAAAAGCTAAAAACGAGATTCTTGAGAGAAGTGTGCGGTACATAGCGCGATTCGTCTTCATTTAGTTGCTCGATGGCCTTTTTCTTCGGTTTTCTTTTTCTCTCGTCGCGTTTGCACGAAACAAGAGCAAGTCCAACAAAATTATGAATTATGCTTCTGTTACGCCTCTCCCATATTTTTATTAATTGCATAGACGCACAAAGCGCAACTCACAAAACGTCCAGAATGCGAACGAAACTCGATTTTCCAGGGGAAGAAAACAACATCCAGAACGATTTGCGCTGTTGACGTGCGTGCACATGGATTAAGTTGAATGGCATTTTTGTTCCAATTCTGCGCCGTATGGAATCCGTTCGGGACCGAAACGTAATGAGCATATTACAGGTGAGCCAGTATCAGTCGAAGAGAAACGATTCTTGATCGTTCATCATATTAATGGCATGACAAAGAAACGGTAGAAATGGGCAATGCCAGAACGACAACAACACAAAAACCGAACGTTTGTCTCAACCCGCCAATGAGCGTCTCAACCCGAACAGAACTTTTTCACACAGAAATTTTCTATTTTCGCTCGAAGCTTATCTTTGATGTGGGCATTTATGCGGTCGACGCAGAGATCGTCTTCCATTTTTTACGCATGGCACAAATACATAAATGGAGAAGCATCGCTTTTATCCGATTGTTCGATCAGTTCGAGTCGAATTTCAGTGGTCATAATACAGCTTCATTTGAGGTGGAGAGAAGATGAACGCGTTCGCGGCGATTTCGGGCGATGGTATTTCAATAGAAACCCAATATGTATCATTGATCTCTGATCTGTTTGTTCTCATTTATCGATCTCGTCGATGTATGCGCGTACATCTGTGCGTATCTCCCTTTCCCATTTCATACGTGCCGCTGTCGATGTTTCCAAAAGAAAGAGAGCCGGGATAATGAATAGAGACATGAACTTGTTGGGAATGTGAACTACATTTTTCCACACTTGAATTCGTGTTCATCAGAATAATCTAATTTACATCGGGCACCTATCGCAATGGAGCCACAACAATTGTTCGATTCATTCGAAATTGTTCATTGTGCGTTGTACTGCGACATGTGCAATTTTATTTCCATTCAAGTGGCTGGCCACCGTTAGGGTCTTTGTTATACCTATGTTGTCGTTGTCATTGAGCGTTGGTCGTCGCCATCCATTTCTTCTATTATTGCACACTATCGCATAGATTGGCAATTTAATTATTATTGGGAAAATTCCATTCGACCCGATTCGTTTGCATGTGACACGGCTTACGACACTCACAGGTCCATTTGGACACCATGAGCACGCCTGTGCCGACTGACTGTGCAACGGGATGAATCCGAAGCTTCGAAAAAAATTATAAAAATCAAAATGAATTGAACGCATCGCAAACCGGAGGGAGCGATTGGTCCCGGTATATGACATATTATTGGCGGCGACAGGCAAATAAAATAACAAGTTCTGACACGATGAATTTGGAGTTTTGTTGCCGCAAACGCCCAGAATTCAATTCTATTGTTACGAAATTCGAATGGAATGAACCGTTACGCGGATCGTGTGCGCGCTACAAGCATTTAATTGAGCACTAGCGTTGGGCTACTTGAAGTTTTCACTTCATCTCATTGAGGCGCTACCACGGCTTCGCTGTATTCAAATGGCAATTTAATTGATTTGCACTACTTTGGATAACGTACTACTGCGCATATGCGAACCTATTCCGAGTGTCCGAGCTTTCCAAAAATCGAATTCTCTAATTGAACCATTCGCGCATAGCGTAGCCACAGCTGGTCGATTCTAAATGCCCAAATGGACCATGGCCACGGATAAAATAGTAATTTATTCCGATTGCAGTGATTTTGTTCGATTTTATTCCGTTTATTGGCGGTTTCTTCTGGCGAAACGAAATTACACATACGTCGAATGCATAGTGGAGAACGGGGAATATGGATTAAACCGGCGCCGAAATCCGGCGCCGAAAAATGGGTGGAAAAACAAAAATGTCGATCGAACGAGTATATGAACAATGGAACAAATCGTCAAATAATTGCTCGGTATTCAGAGGCGCACGAGCCGACTGATCGAGTTCAAATGGTTAATCGATGAAATTTCGTTGGCAAAATTGTACCGTTTTCGTTCACTGCAACATTCTTGTGTTTTTTTTCTTCATTCCATTCCACTCGGTCCACAGTGTTTCGATGGACAGACAATTCGAGAAAACATATAGTATTTTCGCCGCAAATTTCTTTTTTCTCAGTCGTAACATTCTGCGGCCAGGCAAAGTGCCCATGTGAACCATATTGCACAAAATGAGAAGAGACGCGAACGCAAATGGTGAGACCAGAGGCAGGACGGAACGGTTTTGGAAATGGAAGAAAAGAGACTCTTAAATACGGTAATTCTGGCTGACACGGACGTTTGGCCATTACTGTCGGTCAAACTACCAAATTCAAGTGAATCTCTCTCGCGTGCACGCGTGCGCATCGGTCATCGCATCACATCAGCAGAACGAAAGTTTCAACGAAACCAAAATTTTCGTACAGTTTCGCCGATGACACAGAATCACGTACGAGCGCACCGCACTTGCCATAACTGTACAATGTGAGTACAGGTACTGGGAAGGTAGGTCTACATATAGCAACCATATGAGCGGCATCGCATAGACATAGATCACCGCTAATCTGATCCGAATGTGCGAATTTCCCCAAAACGAAAAGAATGGATAGGCTTGGGCATCAACAAAAGAAGCGAAAAACGAAGATAAAACACCGTGAAGACGAATGGCGAAATTTCGACGAGCTCGTTGAATCAGATATGTCAGCGCATTCAATGGATGAAATTGAAATGAGTGTCGCGAAAATAGCGTGCGTAATTCGGCACGTACGAAACGCTTCAATCGACAATAAAATTGCCTTGGAATGGCGAAAGGAAAATAGTGTGATGTCTTCGAACCGTGTGCGTGCTAGAAATCACTTCTCGTCTGACATCGAATTGACGACACGGATGAAAGCAAGTGACGACGGCGTGGCAAAAAGTGAAATTCGCTATTTCACACCGCAGATAAATCCATTCAATGCCAAATACAAACAAATATCAAACGAAATTCTCATATTTCATAAGCGCCACTTCAGTTCACGTCTCGCCCGCCAAGAACATAGCCGAATGGATGTCTATGGATCGACGCACGGTGCGCGCCGGCGATATACTTCTGTTGGCAGTACGTCAGCCGAAAATAGACAGTTCACCTTCATATGTGGAATTTGGTGTACTGCGCACCGCAAAGGCAATCCCCGACCGGGCGAATTAGAATGCGAACGAAGGAAACATGGATACGAACGATTTATTTATTCTGGTGTCACACACCGTCGCCGCCACCGCGGTGGCTACGATTTATCTCTCAATCTCTCGATGAATGGAAACGCACCGCATTTAATTTGATCGTTGCTGGATCTCGCAACGCTCGTACTTCTATTCTTATTTTGTTTGTATAGTTCTCTCTCTCTCTCCCGGTTCCCTGCGTTCATTACCAGCAGTGTTCATCACTACCTACACACGGTGCCAAAGCGAAACCGAATGGAAGAAGAAGCGCAGAAAAAAATTAACATTCAATTTACGCGTACAATTTACAAGTGAACCGAATAGCAATCTAATTATTTATTTAAATTAAATGCTCGCCGTGCTAAACGCCGGCTGGAGTCAGATTATATGGCAAAGACTCGGCTCACTGCCACTTCTATGTTGTTCTTTGTGGCGCTTTTTCCGTTTCGCATCTCCTATTCCATCCGATTCGCCATTGAGACGAATCGGGCTGGTGAACGATGTGACACTACCTAGACCTACTACCTAGCGTCGATTGGTAGCCGGCATTATTGACGCGCGCAAGCGTCGCGAAAATCGAAAATTGAATTTGCTCTCTGCCGTCAACTTTGTAAATACGGAATCCAAATACACTTGCGTGTACATGAACGGGAACGCACTGGGTCTTAATTACACGACGAAAGTGAGGGCTTCGCCGTTCTTCGAATGGCCGTGCTGCGCCAACGTGGACGACGGAAGAGCAAATTAAACGCTTCAGTGCATTCGGTATTCACTTATTCAGTATTCCGATCGGCACTGTTCAACTGAAATTGCTGGCGCATCGAACTCATGGATACGATTTTATTATTGTTGTACGGACCGACCGGTGATTTGAGCAGGGCGTCAGACGATCGTGTCGTTGAAAAATAATAAAAAAACACTGGAAGAAACAAATGTCGTCCGTTCGCCCTTCTCGCACGGTAAATTCGATTGAATTCCATGCGGGCACCACCAACGCTATATTCGGCCCACAACGCACAATATAGAATCGCGCACGTGCTCCGCAATGAACAGTGAACACGCACCAAAGCCTGGTCAATTACTGTGCAATTATATTCATTATAAAATCACATAGTTGAAAACGATGAAGACACGAACGTATAGCCGGGCCAACGCATGTCTACTTTCTCGGAAATATAATTTTCTTCTCAATGGTGAATAGAAGATGTAATTGGGCCACCAAACTAATAAAGTACCCAACGAATGTTCATCAATTTTTTCTTCGTCCGCCTCTCCGTTCGGATCTGTTTCGTTGTGTCGTCTTTTTGCACGCAAGCGATTATTCCGAATATGAAATTAACAACGACGACAACAGTGAAAATGAATTGGTTGTGTTGATTCTATGTCCGCGCGCCGGTTCTTGCCGAAATAAATTGTCACGTCGATGACACACCATGGTTGGCCACGAAGTTCAATTTTCCGTCATTATTTTCTCACCTGCAGGGCGAAGCGTACGGTATTTTGTGTTTTTCGTGTGCCTGCCCACCATCATCCACCGGATCGAATTTCAATACAATTAACATGTTCAGGTTCATCGCATTTACATGCCACATCACCCGATTGCCGCGAGATATATGTAGCTGTATACATAACACTCGGCCAGTATAGATAATCGGTATGTCAGCTGATGAGCCGTCAACCGCAATTTTCACCGAAAATGTTGTGCATGGAAATTTTGGCCGATCGTCAAATCAATGGATAAAAAAGCAGCCCGAATAGCAGCGAGCGACGATCGAGGAAGAAAAAACCCGGCCACAGCCAAATTACAGAATGATGGATCGCATCCGAAGAGCAGGAACGTTGCGAGAACAAAACAATAAAGTCATTCCGGCAACGGCGTAATTATGAATTATAGCGATTTCGGTGCTGGGAGGTGTGGCAACGAACAGATATTTGAAGTGGCATCAGCCATCCATCCATCCAACTTCAGTCGGCTCAGTCAGTTGATAAATATATGCACGTTCTCGCGCACCAAATAGACTCTCCCCCCCAGGAAACCATCACTGAGAATCCAAACATCAATTAATCTGTGGTGGTGGCAGTTGCTGTTGATCTCGTAGTATTGCTGTGCTGTGCATATGAGTCGCACACATACGATCGGCAGACAGTTGCCGTTGGCGTTGTGCGGTATTGTGGTGGCATCGACGCGCACACAGCTCAATTAACTCGCATACAGTTGACCCGATTCACATTGGCCGACCAATTCGAATGTTTCATCTAGCCGCTCGCCACACATTTGACTCACTTCCCATTCACTGGCACAGCCGCGATTATTATTAACTATATATATTATGATTATGCGGAAAATTGCCGCCTTCGTGCGGTTATTTCTGTGCTCGTCATTTCGTTCGTTCGTTATTTTTTCTCTCGCCCCTTTTGTACGGCTGGAACGGGCCGTTGGGCGTACAAAATGGTTTTTGTGTCACATTGTAATAGGATTGCGGCACATAACGTAGTTCCATTGAGTCCTCAGTTAATTTTGAGGACAAATTAGCCGAAATTGATCGGTGTGCCCGTGTGTATGCACGGCGCGGAAAATTCAAATCGCGCCACAGCTCACACGGACGCGCAGTTATCGAACGTCGCCGATTGGCGATCCATCCATTATTTGATTTGCCATCATTACTCCCCATCACCACTGTACTCTGATGTGCAGTGCTTGTGCCGATGCTCCGATTGACATTGCAGGGCTGCTGTCAGCCGAAGAGATATTCATTGTGCCTGAGTGCGCAGTGCGCATAGAATACAATGCCAATATTGCTAGCAACTACCTGATACTTTTGTGCTTTTTGCCGAGACCAACGGTGCAATGTGGACGGACAATTGTGCGAGACGTGGCGATACAATATCGGTGTATTTATTGGTTGCCGCTGCTGCTGCTGCATCACTACGGTGACGTGTTCGTGTGTTGCGTCCTTCATTCTGCAATATTTCATTCTGGGGCTGGGTCTTTTCGCCCTCTTTTTTGTCTCTACTTTCAATCAATGTAGGATATTGCGAGAAATGCCAAAGAAACGAACGTAATCTCGTCGTTGTGATGCTCTCCAAATTATAAACTTTTACGTAATTTATTTTCCCCTTTTTGTTGTTTCGGGTTCTCTCTTTGGCAATCTTTTTGCGGTTGAATAATATTGATATGAAACTATTTCGTTCAGAAAGAAAATTGAATAGCATCCCAGCGGCGGCGGCGGCAGCAGCAGCAACAACAACAATAACACGAAAAGGTGGATAGAAAAAAAAAATGGGGACTGCGCCTCGAACGGAAGTTTGTCAATCGGTTCGATGGATAAGAATAATAATAAAAATGAAGTTCATGTGAATTGTGGGAGGAAAGTGGTTGGATGCACCGCAACGGCGGCGACCCTTAAACTCTTCAACTGTTTAATGGATATGAAGCGCACAAGTAAAGCTGACATCGAAACGAAGGAGAGACGAAAGCTTAAATGCTGCGGCGCTTCGGTGCTTCGGTACGTGCGTCTGAATGCCTTGAATCTCCAATTTTTCGCTTTTATTCTAACTCTTTGGGCCATCTACGTTCTATGGCTACCCAGTGCGAAGCGAAGATTCACATTGGCCGTAGGATTTATGTGGATTGTATACAATGGAGTGTGCACGTGAGAATGTATGTGTGTGTTTGGCTCTATAAAATACTGGAACCGTAACATTGGACGATATTCGTCCAGGGCTGAAGTTGTCGAATTCGTGTGCACGGTTTCGGTTGGTTTTTCCTCGTTCACTAATCAATGGGAAAAAAACAATTGGAAGAAAGAAAAACCGAAACAAATTTATCGCTGGCGAATGTGCCAAACCGTTTCGAACGGGAAGTGGAATCCACTTCAAATGGCATGACAGGATCGAAGCTCGCGCCGACTGGAGTGCTCGAACGAATTCTATATATGTTTTTGTTCAGACAAAAGCATCATATAGCATCTAACATGGCCTCCAACCATATGCGCGCGACAACATCGACGACAATGTTAATGTACCCAAGTGAGTGCAGTACAGACAAGCGAACGAAAGTGCCATTCAAGCGCAGAATGAATTCGAGAGCAAGAGAGAAAAGAAAATGAAGAAGATGCGTCGTCGAACACACAGCAGAGTGAGGAGAGACAGAGAAAAGAGGTTCGTTCACCTTCATCCGACGTCTCTCCCTTTCACTCCTACTTGCCCACATTTGCTGTCCATGTACAGGGGAAGAAAGAAAACAGAACCAAGAAGCAGATGATGATGAAGAAGAAGAAGAAGACGGAGAAGAATACCAGGTGTGGGCATATGAAACCGGTAATAAAAATTAAAAAAAACACGTTTATTTCGTGGAAATGGTAAAACCTTTATTCTTC
>JANTFB010122862.1:0-11426 GCA_026546635.1 Porricondyla nigripennis | reverse complement strand
TCTTCTCGTTGCTGTTTACTCAAACCAGTGAGTGCGTCGTGTGGCTCTTTTTCGCATGGATCCAATACACCCGGCCCATTGATTAGAATGCCAGTTGATAAAGCTTCCATTACGCGACGCATACAATCGCCAGGACTCAATGGTATGCCCGCCGAGGAGATAATTTTCTCGACCAACAATTCCAATGCCTGTAATTGCAATGTTTGGTTCATTCTTGTTGAAATGCACTGTGTCAAATTGAAAGTGCGATGCAAATTGCTTACCCATTGGCTCAATGGATTCCATGTGGGTGTGCGTTGCCATAAATCGCGTAAAACTCGCATGATCATCACGCATGGTTGTAGTCCGGTCGCTCTAGCCTGATTCAAGTGTGTTTTTTTTATGATCCGAAGAAAAAAGCATGAGAAAAGATTAAATATAAATCTATACTCGGAGTCAAGTGAGATACTTTTCTCGGATTTCATTTTCGGTTTCGACGTGTGTATACGACTGAATGACAACCACCTTCCATTTTTGCGAACACATTCCAATCGTGAAGTTGTTTTGATTCACCGGAGGAACAAGTGCTCAAACATAGTCGCACTATAACGCTGTAATGTCTGACACGCGTTACCGTTCCGCAAACGAGCATTGCGATTTGTCGTAGTGTATTATAGTCCATGCAGTATAGATATTTATGGAACGATAACGCGTATAGAACTATATGACATTATAGTGTGACGGGATGTTTGAACATAGTAGAGAATAGTTCTAATTCTTCGAATGGAATGAAAACAACGCCAAAATATTGGTGTGCAATGCAATCATAATAATGAAAAGGGTCGTCAATCGAAGTGCATACGAACGAAATTGAGCAAATTTCCACTGAAAAATATGCCCAATCGTTTCGCCGTTAAATTTTCTGAGATATATGTGTGTACGCATATTCAATTCTCGGTCCATGCTTACAAACTACGTAATTATAAATATTTGAATACAATATAATAATAAGAGGTGCTTTTTCGCGTTAGCTAGGTTATCTTGCAAATTGTTAACAAAATTTTCGAAACTCAACGTCTACGACGAGTGTCTAGAGGAACTTTGAGAATTTCAAAAAAAAAATCACAATCAAATCGAAAATATGCTGTAGCAGACACTTGTTATCATTTGTCGCGAATCTCTCTTCGTCGGAATTTTTCTCTACTGAAATTAATTAAATTTTCTTTCGTGAGAAATTTGTGAAAAAACAAAATATTTAAATTTTTCTCTTGTGGCGATCACGAGGCTTAATTTTGAAAATTCGCGATTTCATTTCGATAATTAATAATGACATCACTCACGAGCGCGACATTTTCACATTCACAATGTAATAATAATAACAATAATGATAATAAGAATAAGAATAGCAATGATAATCAAAGAGAATTTTCGGTTAATAAATCGGATGCGTCTTTACTCTCGCGGTTTTATTTCATTGATTTTTTTAAGAAATTGAACAACAACAATAACCAATGAATGTGACAAACGAAAATTAAACAAACCAAAAAAAAATTAATTAATTTCTGTTGGAAACAAACCTGGAACCATTTTGCATGCCTCAATGCGGCAAGTGCCTGTAGACAGGGTTCACGCGGCAGTAGATCATCGGAATTCTGAACCGTTTGTTCAGTTGCAGTTGTATTTGTATTTAAATCTATATTGTGGGAATTGAACAGTAACAGGGTGTTTGACCATTATAAATAAACGAAATTTAAAACCAAAAAAAAAGAATAAATAGAAGAAAAATTGGAGAAAAGATGAAGTTCAAAATCGAAAAATCCGCGCGAAAACAGAAATGAATGGGTTCCGTGGTCATCCATTTCCGTTCGATGGTGGTCTTAGAATGAAAAAGTGTGGTGATCACTTCGTTAACCAAAGCAACACTCGTCGGGGTACACTTTGACCAGCCGGATGTTTCTCAATTGCTATGTGTGCATGGAAATTTTATTTGCGCCAACATTTTGATTATTCTTTTCTCTCATTTGCTCTGCTTGAAACGCATTTAGAGGAATACACCAATAAACGTTCATGTATGAATATGGTCAAAAATCCTGTGTGCACTACCCACTCTTGATTTATTCTGTTCTCTTTCTTTGGTTCTTTTAGCCAGCTCATGTGGCCTAGCTAATGTTGAAGCACTGATTGTTATTATACAAATACGCACACAACCAGCAATCATTTTTACGCATTACCAATTTCCAATTTGGTTTTTGGCGTTCGAAAATCAGACATGCACGCTATCGCCACAGCGGCCCACATTTTATCAATCAATTAATTTGTTAAATTGTTCATCGATCATCATCATTGATTTTCGTTCTCTGTCGGCATGTGCTACACTCGAACCGAGTTTATTCTGATCCATTATTCCATTCTTTCATTATTTGATTAATGTTATCGGATGTGGCCGATGTGCACGGCATCGTCTGAATGATCGTCCACAATGAATTTTATCCATTTGTAAAAATTGCTTGTCCTGCTGCGTATTTATTTGTTTAGCTTATTTATTATTATTCGATCTTCTGTCCTTGATCCCATTGTGATGACAGGATTTCGAACAAATTATCACAAAAGAAAATATTCATTTTTCGTTTGGCCATCCATTCCGCGTAGAATTGTTTCTTTTTATCTATTTCCTTTCCAGCCGCGGCAATAAGTATTGGACAAAATTGAAACATCGGTTTACTCTGAATCCAGCGCTGGCTGCATGTGAGGCGAAATTATTGCGTTTCCTTTGTGCACGACAAAAGACGCATTTGCTACCTTTTCTACACTCAGTTCCTCATAATGTCCAATAATTATTTTGATCTCCGTTCTATTCGGTACGTTTATTCGCCGACAACGAAAATCGTACTTGAAATGCTTTCTGTTGATATTTTGTTCAATTTTACAGCTTTGTGAAGCAATGGACAATTTGAATTCCAGACACAAAACTGCTCTTTCGCTTAGTTCTTAATATGCATAAAAATAAACATATCGCAAAAAAAACGAAAATCTCCCGTCGTCGCTGACACCTATTTTATTTCTTTAGTTGAATTTTTTTTTCGAGTGGTTCGTGGGATTGAACCAAAGAAAA
Source organism: Porricondyla nigripennis (assembly GCA_026546635.1). NCBI lineage: Eukaryota > Metazoa > Arthropoda > Insecta > Diptera > Cecidomyiidae > Porricondyla > Porricondyla nigripennis. The sequence continues at coordinate 8,335 of JANTFB010122862.1, read as the reverse complement.
ATATGTTGATGTTCCTTTCATCGAACTTTACATATGGAAATTCGGATCAAAATGGAAATAAATTTATTCCGCAACACATTTGAATTTAAATTGTCTTTTATCTCGTTCGCTTTTTTTTCGTTTAAATAAAATAGGTTTTCCACACATGTGAGAACTGGCGCGTAACTTTCGTTCTTTTGCTCTACACGAATGTTTCTTTTTTTCCTTATTCTCATTCGCAAGTGTTTTGTTCCGTTTTCTTTTGTTTGATTGTTTGCGTACTTATCAAACACACGCACAGACACGATTTCGAACACCAATTTCAGAATTGAATAATTCTCACTTTTCTCTGCTCTTTGGCGTGTGTAAGTGTAAATAATGGAAACGACAACAACAAAATTGAAACAATAAAAGAAATATGAAAAAAGAATAGAAATTCCATTTGGCTGCGGTTGGCAAGCAAATTTTTGAACGATAAAAATATTGAAACTGGTAACTCGAAATCGAGTATTATCCGTGATCGATATTGCATATCGGCGCGTTGTGATGCTATTTGTAAATTTGATTTAAATTGGCAAAAATCGTTGTGTACACTAAAATGCTTAACGGGTTGTGAATAAATACCTTGCGGGTCACGCAACAAGGGCGAAGTTAGGAAAACTTTGACCGTTATGGTGTCGTCAGTCACAAGGACAGCACTTTCATCGATCGCCATCGAAACGGCGTACTGATGCTCGTCGGTGATCTTCTTCAATTGTACCGGCAATTCGATTGCAATCCGTTTTAATAGGACAATGCTGGGCTTCTCAGCACACAATGCCACCAATTGAACCGATTTATCACCTTGAAGTAGAAGGCCTGCAATGATTACACAATAACAGAGTTAAAACGTGATTTAAAAAAATGATCGAGATTTCCTAATTATGCCGTGACATGTCTGGCCTGAAACCGATGCGATTTACCTTTGGCCAATAGACCGACCCGCATAACTCCCTTCAGCAATCGTACGGCCCCGGCTTCGGTTTCTTTCTGGAACGAGAACATCTGATTATCGCGGCCGTCTTCCTTCGGCTTGGCGTCTTTTTCGCCTGTTGGTGTAGCGGTTGCGTTGGCTTTCTCTTCGGTTGTTTTACTGTTTGAGTCCTTGGTCGGTTCGCTTTCTTTGCCATTGGAATTCTTGGTCAGCGTCTTCTCGGTCAACACATCTGAAACGAATTTCAAAGCGCGTTCTGTGTGCGATACGATGCGTTGTATGACTTGCAATTCCTCCTCTTTTGGATAGATTTCTGCATGACGTGCAACCACATGTCGATCGTCAAAGCTCTCCGGACGGTTGCGACCTTGCATCATGCCAAAGTAAGGTGGTGGCGGACCACGTACGTGATGTCCTCGCGGTCCACCATAGCCACGATTCCAAGACATGTTGTAATCGAATTCGTTATCGAAACGACGCCGCTCGTCCCAGTACATTGGATCCTCGGCACTATCATCGCCTCCGAGATTGCGCTGACGATTCCAGTACTCGGCCTGCATAACAGCACGCTGCGCTTTTGCTTCGGCAATGCGACGTTGCCGTGGTGTTGGCTTGAAATCGACCACCAAATCCGGTTGCACTTTGCGCTTGTATTGGAGCCGATGACGACGCCCTTTCATGTGCATTTCCTTTGCATTTGGATCGTTGAATCCACATTCGCACAGTTTGCAGTTGAACTTAATCATTTTGCCGTCTTCGTCCTTAATCTCCTCGATGTACTCATTGCCAACGGGCTTGATTTCATCTTCAGCAGGTCCGCAATCCTCTTCCATTGGCTCGCTGGCCTTTGCAGCAGCGTTCGAAGTCCCCGAAGCAGATTCTGTGCTTGCAACTGTAACATTTGTGGCTGCACCAGTGCCACCGACGGTTCCAGCGACGGCTGTGGTGGTCGAATTGTTGGCCGACGTATCGTTCGTTGCGTTTGCGGTGGCAGAAGAAGCTGTTGCATCATTAGCGGCCGCAACAAATGCAATTTTTGCCGACTTCTTAATATTGGGATCGACCACTGGAATGGGTTTTCCCAACTTTTGATGCAGTTTCACCACCTTTTGATGTTTCGATCCACGCACATGAGCTGCATACGCATCGCTACCGGTGCACGTAACATCGCATAGTTCGCAATGCAAATTATTGCCACGATTCTGTGTGGTCGTGACGGCTGTGGCCGCCATTTTGAGACTTGCCTCGCGTCTTTTATGCTTCTGGCCCTCCAAATGTTCGCGGTACGTTTGCGGACCAGCGCAACTGATTTTGCAAACTTCACAATAATGTATTTGTTGCGGCTTTGGTTGCGGCTTGGGTCGCATTTGCTTTGGATTGCCAGCATGATTGGTCTTCTTGTATCCCGTCCAGGTATTCGTGTTGGGGCTGGAATAGAATATTGGCGAAAAAAAAAACAATAGAAAACAGAACAAAATATCATTCAAAACTATTGCTCCTGAGAAAATTTTCAATCAAATCGAATTCTACCCATTGCAAACTGGTTGTTTATTTGTTTGTTGAGCTACATACATTGTAGCTGCGCTGTAGAGAGCAGCATCATAGCTGGAATAGTTGCTTGGTGTCGTAGTTGGTGCCGGTGCTACAAATCGGAAGGTCAATCGAAAGTGAGTATGGATCGCGCAAAACGATTCTTTTGTGAGCTATAATGAAATTACGTTTGGCGGCTGCGTTGCCCTGTGTATTCTGCGTATAGGCCGGTTGCGATGTGTAGCCTTGATTAGTATTGTAGGTGGCGGTCTGGACGACCGCTTTCGGCTGTTGCGGCTGAATATTGTTCCTGGTCGGTCCGGCCACGTACTGGGCAGTTTGATAGCCAGTTACTTTGGGTGCTGGTTGAGCGGTTGCGTCTGCGTACGGCTGAGCTGCGGCCGCATAAGTTGCCGTTGTCGGCGCCTGCTGATAGTAGGTCTTCGAGGTGTCATATGTACGACCGTATCCATAGTCATACGTTACGCCAGGTGTGCTCGCATCTGACAAAACACAAAATTTCCATTTTTATAATAAATTGATGTCAACGCAAACGGAAACCGAAATACGACCGAAACGACGATTTCGATTTCAATTTGACGATTTTTTCCCATTTGTTTTTCGCTTGCGTTCGAGTAATATTTTTTTTTTAGTTTTTCTTCATGTGAAAAAACACGTTGAGCAAAGTCGAATGAGTCATATTCAACGACACAGCATATATTAGGTGGAAAAATATCGACCGTTTATCAAACAATTGATATATATGATTTCCGCTCCATTCGTAAACAAGAAAAATAAACGAATTTATTTTGTCTTTCGTGAATGATGTGTACAAACGAGATTGCCAATGTTTTTCATTTTCGTTTCTCATTTTTTCTTATAATTTATTCTCAAATTCACACTCGTTCGATCTACAACGAATCGATACGAATCGTGAGTTCAATGGAATGAAGAAACAAAAATAATCGTCGAAATAATATCAAAATGAGAAAAAGGAGAAAAGAATGAGGTGCACCTACCTACGTCATACACTAGATAGGATATGCAATTAAATTCAAAAATGCGATAAAATTGTTTCGTTCGAAGAAAGAAAGAAAATCGATCAATTTATGTTTTTACCATAAAAATAAGTAAATGAAAATGTCCACTGAATTACTCACTTGCATAGGTTCCCTGTGTGGCTGCCGCTTGATATGCCGCCTGGTCATAGCCCGTTCTTTGTGCATTGTACGTCGCAGCTGTTGCTGCAGGTGTAACCGCGTACCCTGTTTGTTGTTGCGCAGGATAAGCTGGTCCAGTTGCAGCAGCGCTAAATTACGAACGAAAAAATCAATTCGAATGCGTTTAGATTTCAGCGAGGAAAAAAAACAGGAAGAAAAGCGAGAAAAAAATGTATCGCCATCGATTGTGAGTGGACTTTTTTTTTCTACACTCATGTCGGCGTGCGAATATCGATCGAAAGTCGACGCCATTACAATGGCATCGAAATTGTCAAATGTTGAACAACTGTGCGAGCCGGGTCATTTAACAATTTCCAACTAATATCTGCGTTGCGAGCAATCAATTCAACGCGAATTTCGTTTATGCCGCTTTTCGGTGCAAATATTTAATAGAAATACATACCCATATTGCGTTCCACCATGAGTAAATCCGAAATAATTATTTGTAGCCATTATTTTCACGTTCTACACAAGAAAATTAAAGCACATCAATGCTTGCAGAAGTCACTGTAATGTGAGACGATGGATGTGAAAATGAAAAAGAAGGCGAAATGTCAGAATATTCGCCGTCGCCATAGTTATGAGTCGTTTTCAGCTCTTCGCTTGACGGCGCCCATCGCACATTGTCAAATTCGTTGACGTACAGTTGCCGGCTAGCGTTCAAAATTTGTACCAAATACTGTTGCTCAATAGTGAGCTAAACGTGACGCATTCCAATCCGAACAATATTATCGCATGAGGATTCATTTTTCGGACGGAAAAACATAATTTGATACTTTATTCATTCTAGGAGATAATCATGGCAGAACCTCTCACGTTGGCGGGTTTAAATTCGGATTGTTTGATCAAAATATTTGGATATTGTGATTTGGAGACGTTATCGTCGTTGAACGATGTGTGTCGAACATTTCGGCACGTTTTGGGCGCAGAAATTTTCCCAACGTTCAAGGAATTTATAATCGTTTTTAATGGAAGCTGGGACGTCCGTATGCAAGAAAAGATCATCGCCAATATTGGCCCTTATCTACGCAGCTTGGTGGTTCGAATTACGTGCGATTTGGGAGACGTGACGTACATTCCGTTTTTCCAGTACATCGTATCGTGTATTGGCCGTCATATTCGAGACCTAACAATACTATCTCCAGTGTTGCCGGACGATATGATTGCAGTGTTGCGGCCAGTGTTCAGTCGCATTGAATCATTGAAAATTTGCACTGAAAACTTCGATTTCGATCATAACATTGATTGTTGTTCCATGTGCCCGAATTTGTTGCATTTGCATATGCAAGGCGATATGACTTTCGTTCCGAACGGAGAACCATGGCAGAAATTGGAATCGCTCACATTGGGCGACAACGAATTCGTTTGGAGCGAAACAATCGAACGATTCCTTGTAAATAATCCGCAAGTGAAGAAATTGAAAATAGGAACATTCAACGCTGATGTAGTGATCGAGCAGGTGGTCGAATCGTTACCCGATCTCGAGCAATGGACCATTTTCCAAAACAATTCGAATTTGCGTGCATCAAACGCTGAAGTCCTCCATAGATTGAAACGATTGACCGATTTGAAAATTTTGCGCATCGAAGTAGAACAATTCAATGGGATTGCCGGATCGTTGGCGAAATGTGCGAAATTGCGACACTTGGACATTCAGGTTGAACACGAAGGTTATGAAGACATTGTATTCGAGCCAGACCGAAAGAATATCCTTGCCGTTCTTGATGAACTGCACCACCTCGAAACGTTTAGGATCTCTTGCTGTAAATTGAATGAGAATTTTGTGGTTGATTTTATCAGATACGCTCCGGCCGGGCTGCGGGAATTACATTTGCACAATTGCAATGTAACGATGGCGGAAACATTGATCAGACAAATTGCTCAAGTGGTATCGTTGCGCGGCGATAAGGGGGAAGCGCTTAGAGTATGCGCAGAGCTGGAACCAATCGTCGATCTGAGCACAGTAAGTAGAGCTAAGACTATTGAATACCGCGGATATTTGCATTGATCCCCTTCTTTCAGATACTGAACGAGCCGGATATTCGACGTTTTGTTCACGTCATATCTTGCCGACAAGCCTATGACGATCAGCGTTTTTTCGATGTGTAGGCGGAGAAAATCAAAAGCAGGGAAAACAAATTCCAAAGTGCCTAAAATGTTTCAAATACATATTTTATTGGTGGAACTTCTCAATTAGTTTTTTTGTATTCTTTCGCTAAAATGCCCATGCTGTACTGGGTGTCCGTTTCGATCAATGGACGCGCCCCATCCATCAGGGTGCTAAAATCAATAGTTTGGAACAACAGCGATTCCATCGGAATGTCATGATAGGCGCTCGGCACATTATCCAATGCAACGGCCACACAGTAATCGTCGTCAAGCAGTGATTCTTCGAACATCCAATTCACTTGTTTCACATTTTTCACAAAAATTTCAGCATCACGTTGTACAACATTTCTGGCCAAACCCTTTCCTATCACGTGGAAGTCCAAATCTCGCAGATTTATTGTGATCCCAACGCCGGTGTTTTTCACGTAGCTCTCCTTCAGACACCAGTGCCGCATGAATGCATCGATACGTCGCTGTTCAGTCGTTTGAGACTCGATGTGATTCCACTCGTTTCTGGTGAAGGTACGATGCATCAAACGGAAAAATTCTTCGAGTGGTTTGCCTCCGCTGTATGCCAACTTCATGACATCAACACCGATCGATGAGGCACCCACCGATGGTAGGCTGCTGAATGTTCCAGCCAAAACGGTATACTTTTCGTGATGTGACACGTTGAATTCGATCTTCTTCTGCGTCGCATTTTTCAAAAATGGTTTTCCGCGCTCATCGCGTTCAAATTGAATGGCATCGTAGTCGATGTCGGGCGAACATAATTTGATGAAACGACGCATCAACAGTCGGCCAATTATCGATGCATCGAAATCATCACGAAATACAAATTTGGACAATCGCTCTTTTTCTTCGCGTTGAATGCATGCGGTGGCCAGCTCGAGATCGGCCAGTGTTGGTCGCCAGTTTAACAAGTCAAAAGCCCATCGTACTTGCCCATTTTTAAATGACATTGCCATCGATGGATGGTGCATCCGCTGTTATGATACGCAGCTATTGAAATTTCAATGGATTTCCACATGCAATGAATGTGCTCCGTCGCCGTAGCCATAGCCAATTCGAAAAAATAGAACACTTACGGTGCCGAAGGTTAATGATCAGCGAAAATGATTTCTAATCAGGAATTTCCATATTATTATTTTCTTGTCATTTCACATTCAAAAATCATGATATTCGTCGTCGCCGTGACGTTTCATTCGTTTGCCGCTGTCATGTCATGTGTAAGGTTGCGGCGACTACTATGACGTTCTGTGTGTTTCTGCCCAAGAATCTGCAATTGCTCAGCGATGAGCACAACTATTTTCGATATAGATACACGTGAAATGATTGGAATCGATCGGACCTTTTCCGCGTCCTCACTCTGTGGTGTAGTCGAAAATGTGGTGCGAAAAATAGTCGCGACGGAATGCTTTCTTCGATCCATTCTTCGAATATGGAACACATCACATAAGCCGATGCGATGAGCAAATGTGCTATAGCATGAGCAGAATACGCATAATAGCAATTGTACTCGAAGAATTTCATCGATGTATTGATTGTATTAAGATAGCGAACGCATAGGAGCGATTCGGGACAGGAAAATGTCCGTTGATATGAACCGCGCTGAATCAAGCCCATAACGATAGCCGGTTTTGAAAATGGCTGGAATTCGTTTCAAGTTATGCGACGTCATTTCGCCACACATTGAATGTGTCACTGTTGCTGACAGCAGCGCGATGCGATTCACGAGAGTTTTTCAGAACAAATAAACAAAGAAATCACATCACCATTCATTCATAGGAATTGTACAATAAATCGATCGACATTTTAAATTAAATGTAGACATTTCCATTTACAGGGAAAATGGCTGAATCCGAGTCCACATTACTTCTCATCGAATTGAACGAGGATTGCTTACTGAAATTGTTCGAATACTGTGGCGTCGAAACGTTGCTCGCACTGTGCGATGTATGCCGAATGCTCCGTGCCTTGATCAGCACCAAAGTCCTTCCCAGAGTGAAGGAATATGACTGCTGCCTCTACTGTGACGGCGAACGATCCAAGAGGATCATAAAGCATGTTGGACCGTATCTGAGGCGACTGGACATCAAGTGCTACGAGTTTTTTCGAAAAGAAAATTATTTATCGTATTTGCAAGACATTTCCCTCCACATCGGTGGGAATATCCGTGAGATGACACTGATCTTACCCGATTTCCCAATTCACCTCGTCGAAGTTTTAGCGCAAAGTATGAAATGTCTGGAGTCATTGAAAATTTGTACGCGATACAATAAACAGAAGAGTGACATCGATTTTCGTGCAGCTTGTCCGAATCTATTGCATTTCTATATGGGAATGGAGATTGCATTCGAGCTGAATACGCCGACATGGTGCCGATTGCAGTCATTTGCGTTGGGCGACTATTGCCATAAAAGTATATCGATGTCAACACTTTTGGACTTCTTATCAAACAATCCACAATTGCAGCGACTAAAGATTTCTACGCGTGATGGCATTTGGAAGATTTCGGATATAA
>JANTFB010122751.1:0-11441 GCA_026546635.1 Porricondyla nigripennis | reverse complement strand
CGTTATCGACTCAAGAAGAAGGCCGAAATTGAGATTTTGTTGGACGAAGAGCGTGGTCTAGAGAAAGTGAACGAAGATCTGGTGGTGAAATTCTCAGATATTAAACGCGAAATCAAATATATGAAGGGTTTAATGCGAGAATTTTATCAAGCAAAGGGAATGCTCAATTAATTGATCGACCCTTCCCGCTTCCGTTTATTTTTCTAAAATGAAACTATTTTCCCGAACAAAGGAATGCATAGATGAAACATCCATCGAATTTGTCGACCATTTTTTCTTCTTCACCTTCATTTCGATTTTGATGCATTGGTTGGTAAATGAGCAATGCGTAAGAAAAAAAGGGGACAAATTAGAGATGAACCCTTTGTTGTGTTTCTTTGTTCATGAGTTATAAGATATGATTTCAGACCATTCCTTCATTTTGGCTCTAGCGTCTTTGATTTTTATCGCAATCGACAAATAATTCTCGCACAAAAGGAACAATATGCCAGCACTTTTTTTATGTTTGTTTCTCAACCAGTACATGAGATCTGGAACCAATATTGCGCCTTCTCTTTTGCGCACATCGCACACATTCATTATGTTCGTTGCAATACCCCGAACACAATGTATTTCTGCGAAACAATAAAAGACAAAACACAGTATTGATTCCATTTTGTCTCGCGCTCGATGTCAATATTATGAAACTGTTATTTGGTTAAGCTCGAATCAGAGTTCGGCCTCGAACATTTGCATGCAGAGGCTGAGATATGTATGCATTGAAAAACTATGCGGTAGATACGCTTCTTTGGGATGTTCAAATGTGTTGAGCTCTAGAGTTTTGGTATATATTTCGGATATCCTTCCTGATGGCATATTGACTTTTTTTTGTCATTTTTACTTATATTTTTCATTTGAATTGTAAAACATACAATACATGTACTACATTTAGTACGACAGCTATATTTTTATCTCTAATTTTCTTATTGCCGCATAAACATTTATTGTGCACACAAGAACCAGAACAATTTCGCATCAATATGCGGTATGCTGAATAAATGTGCACTTCAATGAATCGGCAGTGTGCAGTGCACCATACAAAGGGCTCTTTTATTTTATTATTACGCGTTTCTTCATCGGCACGATGATCGCATGTGTTTTTCTCCCAAAATGATAAATTATTCGCTTAATTTCGCATTCCGACGTCATCAACTTGGGATCATGTGCGACACAAGATCCGCACTCATGATCCGTATCATTATTTGCATTTGTGCATGCAGTTTAAAAATAAATTCACGCAATATGGATGTCAAAATACATATTATATTTTTTCCCAATCACATGCGGTCATATTCACGTGACGGAACTTATTTTTTTTGTGGTGTGAGTAATATTTTTTTTATACAAACGTACACACATTTTATGTAACGAAAATTAATCAATGCAATAAAAATGGGATATTCACTCCATCAAATTGTGCGTTTTTTCTCTCATTTGACCGAGGCTGTCCGCTTGTCCAGTATAAAGTGCCACCCAAAGACTTCTCACGAAGGAACCAATAGGAGCTGATTTCCTCAAAGTGTGAATTTGCACTGACAAGTGCTGTCGAATCATAAGCGAGGTAGAACATCTGGGTTCACAAGGGCACAATATCAAGGTGGGAGCCTCAAAACCTCTGAAAATTGATCCTTCTGGAAACCCAAATGCACACATTCCGAATGATTCACTAATTGGCGAATATTCGCGAATGGCATTCTTGACAAAATATCATCCGCGATTACGAACCATCCGAAAACGCTCTAAAAGCGAACGAAACGTTTAGTTTTGATCGGACGCCATTTTGAATATTCTTTTGTTCTTCCGTGAATGACCGACATGAAATAAAGATGAGCTCTGATTGGAATGTAAGTAATTTTTCAAACGTCGGAAAACGTTCATCCAAGCTATCATCACTGCTCGCGAATAACTCCATCGCGAGAACTGAGAATATTCGTTCGCCAAACGACTCATTCGCGAATTGAAGAATGGTTTTATTTTTCGCGATCGATAAATTTGGGGAAGTGTGCCCAAATGTTCGTGGCGATATCATGTCATGGCGCGGATAATCACTTAGAACCGTGAGTGTGTGTCGATTCAACTCTAATCATTCTTCTTTAAATGATCTAGGCTATATTGCAATTTCGATACATCCAATAGAAATACGGTGCTGATAGAAAATTCGCCGGATTTTCAAAAAATTAGCTTGTGTGAAGATTTTTTTTAGTGAGAGCGAAAATCAGCAATTGTTCGATATAATGTCGTAAGTACCCTAATGCACCGTTATCGGACACATGTGTGCTATGCGAAGGAATCATTCAGATTGGGGGCCTTCACTGCAGTAAAAGGATATTCAATAAGATGATGGGTTGCCTGATGGCCATCAATATGAGAAATGGCGTCATTTTCGTGCGACATGACATTTTGTACGAAAACATTAACCAAACAAATCCCATAGTAGCGCTAGCGAAGAAAGCTTGGAAGTTTTTTGCTTTTTCATTTCCATTATTCTAATGAATGGCCGACTCAGTATTGATAAAATGGATACGATTAATTTTCTACTGACGGAAGTTTCGCTAGGACTATTGGGCAACAATTTCTTCGATATACACGGAAACAGTATCGAATCATTGAATTCATTGGTGTCGAAATCATCATCGAAAAATATCGAGTGCACAGATAAAAATGATGTGCCACTTTTACAAAAACTTAAATTGAGTGGATCGCAATTTTCGCAAACGAATGGTAGCGTGGGTCATAAATTGAAACTTTCAAGTGTCGAACCATACCGAAAACCAGACAAATTACGTCGACTCTCTCATTCGGATATGCCAGCCAAAGATATGCGGCATGAAGACATTCCCGTGAAAGTACAGAGTGCCAAAATAAGAGCGCGTCGATCCACTTGCATTGGTGATCGTTCGATTTTGACCGGCGTATCAATATCGCAATCATCGGAACAATCGGTGAAGAAATCGAACGATCAGAAACTTTCCGTTGACCCAGCACTGGGGAAATTGCAACAAGATTTAAAAATAGGTAATTTCTTTGACTCGTAGTTGAAATGGAATGGTCGCGGAAGATATTAATATCTATTCTTCTATGTCACAGAAATGAGAAGCATGCTAGCCAATTCGAAGAAGGAGCGAAAGAATCAAATTCGGATGCTAATGACAGACGGTTCATGTGGTAATATCCAAGACGCTCTCGCAACATTCCATAAATATGAAGAACGACACCTATTGAAAATGAGCAATTCACTGATGGAGTTCATCAAATATGTGAGCAGAGACAACAGCAACGATAGCACAATTAGTGATATTGTTAAGCATATTTTAGCACTGAAAGAATCTATATAGAATTGAGGGCTGATTGTGAGAGAGATCTGCTAGCAGGTATTACATACGAAATCATCAACCAAAAACTTATCAACGAAGAGAGATATTTAAACTTAATGCTAAAGTAAGATGAAGAGAAAAAGACGAATAAAGATAATCGCGTTCAATGTGGAAAAGATTTCTATAATGCGTTTAACTGATCTTCATTCACATTTATTCGTGTGAGTAGATCAGTGGCAGTGCCGTCTGTCACCGTTGCATCTTCACCTATCGCATAACATGCAGTTTGTTTTTCGGAATCGAACCGCTTTGAACGCATTCACCACAGCATTTTCATTTGACGTGGGAACATCAATGTTATGCGTAATTTGACATCACTTCAGTTTCAGTCATTTTAGAAACCATCCACACCACATAGGGAGAAAATTCGAAATCCACTGATTTCACACAAGAAAAATTATTGATTTTTTTCGTGTTTACCCGAAAGCATCACATAAAAAATTGAACGAGAATAGAACAATACAAGCAGACATTTCTAGCGTTGAACTTAAATTCTTTCGAAAACAATTACGAACCTTCGATTTTTTTGTGAATGACATCATATAAAATCGATTAGTTCTGGCACATGCAACGCCATGATTTTTTTTCATTGAAGAGACATTAATCTTATACTCGGGTAGTTTTCGATTCCGATTGCACAAAACAATAGAATTTCCATTGGAAAATATCCAATAAGATAAAATAAAAACGGTAGCGTGGTACTGTCTGCTGTGTGCGTGAAGTGAATTTCAACAGTGATAATGGACCGAAAGGCAGAACTAGAGCGCAAAAAGGCCAAATTGGCCGCCATTCGTGAGGAGAAAGAACGTCGACGACGAGAGAAAGAGGCTAAGGATATGGAAGATGCGACAAACAAATTGACATCTGGCCATGATAAAGACTCGACCAGGTATGAATGTGTTTGATCAAACTATGAATGACATACCCTACACTCATACAGAAGTTTTCAATTGAATTGCATTAACGTTAGGTAACGTTAAATGATAGGAAAATTGGTTAGAATTGTCGTTGCCGACCTTTCATTCATCATCAATATCAATGGAAACGTAGAATGCATGTAATGAATAGTTGTTTATCAAATGGATTCATCTAATTTTACAGAGATTTGGATGAAATGTTATCTTCTCTGGGCGTGGCACCTGTATCTGAAGTTCTGTCTTCTCTATCATCGGTTAATTCGGTCGCATCTGATGCGTCAGCGAATGCAACGCCTGATGCTAGTCTGCAGCCAGTGAGCTTGAACGTGAATGCGTAAGTCATCAATTGTTTTCGATATCAATGACATTCGATTTCAACAACAATCAATTCTAGTAAACGTTCCCCATCAAGCTTATCGGTGGTATCCGTTCAAGCGACTGACATTCCACCGAAAGAACTAGTTACATACACGAAACAAACGCAGACAGCAAGTACCGGTGGAGTCGAACGAGATGGTATGCACTTCCTAATACATTTTTTAAGCATGTGATTTGAACTGCTGTTTTTGTGTTTCCATTTTATAAGTTGAAGTAAAGTTGATCATTGTGTGGCTGCTCGACCCGAACAAAATCAATAGAAGTTTTCGTTATCCGTGGTTTTTGCTTATTGAGGAAAAGTTCCTTCAGTTTATAACATTGATTTACTCACTCATATTCGCACATGAATTGTGCCGTTAGAATAATTTGTCCAACCCATCCATATTCACATGAAAGACCGTTCGGATATGCTTCAATGGCCCATACAAGTGGCTCAGTAGCAGTATCAGCAATGATACCTCTGCAAATCTATGTTCAATAGAATAGTCACGCTCAGTGAACCACATATTTGGGCATCGGCGAACTTAATTGATTCATTTGAAGAATTTATAAATAATTTGAAATCAACTCAAGTTATTAGATGTACCCAGTCGGGATCGCATGCCATTCCAGTTTAATCGCATTGAGAATACTATACTTACATCATTCAAATACATCCAGCCATTCCATTCATACATTCATACGTACTTTTATCATGAAATGATTCACATTGTACGGATGGCTGAATATGATGTAAGATTAACGAATTTTTCTTTCTTCTGCTTTCACAGCTCATGCCACTGATTACTATGGTGAGTACCTAAATTTTTTGCTCATTGATATGAATATTTATTGAGTATGTACGTATTTTGTATCAAAGGTTATAAAAGAAGTCTGTCATTGCTAAGAAAATCGCGAAACGTCCCGTTTGCTTTTCCTTGCTATAACGATAACCGAAGGAGAAAAAATCATTCCGTTTCAATTTCATTGGCATTTGTGAAAATTCAATATATGAAAAGTCAGAAATTTGGGGTAATCATAGTTTCTCCGCAATAAACAATTGACGTCATGAATTAGAACCTATTTGGGAATTGTTAAATGTTCGGAAAATCATCTCATCTTGACGGAGAATGATACCTCGTTAGGAAAATGTTATAGAAGATCAGAACTAATAGTTACGTTTCATCAAAACCGAACCAAAGTTCGGATTACATCGAAATAGTTTTGTTGGTTACTAATCACAGTACGTTGAATCAGATCGAAATATGGGACACAATCAAATTTCGAAACTAAGCTATTTCGGTACAATCCAAACTTCGGTTCAGTTTTGATGCAACCAAACATAATGCTCCGATTTTCTATCTCATCCTTTCAACAGGGTACAATCACCGTTGAAACTTGCAATTTAAACACTGTAACTAAAGACACAACGGTTCTTTCGCAGACCGTTTCGACACATAACTTCTGTTTCTGTGCTATGGGTACTTACTCTAGGTTTGAATTACATTGTCATTTCGAGAATTTTAATTTCATTCAGATCATTCAGGATTGGCAATCCCATTGCAGTCTTTAATCAGTAAATCGGCATATGGTAATTGAAACTCCAACACATTGACCGTCACACGAATGAAGCTTTCTACAACTACCTAGTTCTCTATGAAATCAATTGAATATATCGACCGTAACTGTTTCTCTAAAATATAATGAATTCCTTCAAAAACGATTGCAATGAATCCTTATGTTATTTTCATTGGAAATTCAATCCTAATCAATACTTTAGGTTGAGTGAGCCATAACATGAGCATGATGTCTGAGTGAAAAACGAATTTATGTATATATGAAATGAGCTTTTGTAGTATTATTTATCATACGTGATTGATATGTGAGAGTAGAAAATGAATTGAGTTGACAAAGCCAGAAGCAAATGACTCCATTATACTTGAACATTCAAAATATTGTGCTGGTTTCGCATTGGAGATCTTGTGCGAATTTTTCTTCACCTGAATAATAGTGCAATTTACTTTGTGAATTCGTCCCATGAAAATACACTGTTCGACTCCATCGAGAATTTTTGGTTGCGAAATATTGAATTTCGTGGGCAATACAGTGATAGACCACTAACAAATACAAATAAACACGACAATCACTCAAAACGACTGACAAACGAACGACAATCCGCTTCGATACTGGCTAAATTGATCGCATTCACGACAGTAGACAAAAAAAAAACTACGGAAAAATGGAGGCTTATGAAAATATAGGATCCATTATTTATTTATGTACTTTTATTTATATTTTTCTCTTTTCTAATTGGCAGCATTTTTAGTCCACATTTAACCACTAAAAAGATCTGAATACAGCCTTTGCACTAATCCAAAATGAATCTTGCATCGAAATTCTGTGCTTTGGAACTTTTGTCCGGTAGTTTGAAATCATCTTATTTTTTCTATTTTCTCTGTTATTTTTAATGATATTTTGTTGTTAATTTTATTTATAAGCTACATTTACAAGACAACCATGATCAAGCATATTTGAACTCCATCATGTTACTAATATTTTGCTAAAACAAATTTTTCGAAAATATTGGTTGCTCGTGTATTAGTATATATTAGCATAAATTAAACGGGTCCACTAGAACAACAAAAGATAATCGATCATATTGTACATGCACTACATATTTGTCGTTCATATTTAAATGAGGATGAAAATGCGCACGCACGCACGAAAAAAAACGTCACGCATATCGCCGACATTCGCCTTTCGAAATCAGGTTGACACCAAAATAGCAAGTTGAACTGAGCATCGAGTGGAATTCCAGAATTGTAGTGTGAGTCGTTTCTTTGGGTATTGGGTCGCTCTCTAATAAGAGAGCTCAGTGTACAATAATATTCCCCTCACAGCGTCCGTGTGCAATGAACGATTGTGCATGTGTGTATGGTGGAGAAGTAGTGCTTATGGCCTTTATCATCGACCTAACGTTGTTGTTCATGTGCTACGGATGCTGTGAGTGGGTTTTGAGTTCGCCCTAAACTTCAATACAAATAGAACAAACATGATTGAAGAGATATGAAAGACAGGGGATGAATCTACATCTCTCACACATGAATCCCTTTCACCCTTGAACTCGATTCTCATTCTGATCATTTATCTGCTCTGGTATTAGAAATAACAGTGAAAAAGTGAGAGATTCGGCAGAATGAGGATCGAAGATCAAAGCGAGCATAGCTGAGATTTTACAGATAATGTGAATTAAAGAGAATACATAACAGTTATATGTGTGTGATTCCAGTGTATCGATTCATATCGAAGCGTGTTAGTCTTTTACTCATTACGCATCGTTCTTGAGCGACAAATCTCCGAAAATATTTTGGTATTTGTTATTTGTGTGCATCACATCGCATGTAGCTCACATTCTCAACTATAGGCGCATCGCTGGATAAGAAAAAAATTGCAATGTGAAAAGTGAAGACACGAAGAGTCCTCTAATTTATTTTTATAAATTACAAAAAGTCAGGAATGGGCAGGATTCCATTCGGGCAGGATCCATTGCAGATGGGCAGGATTTTCATTAAATTCTACTGGGGCAATTACTTCATATACAGACAGAAGAATTTCCATGAGATATTCCAAATCAAAATTTCAATGCTCTGGGCTCTGAATGATAGCGAATAATGTGCACGTATTTCACACACATATTTCGGGCGCACAGGACATTCAATTGTCAAACGCATTCTACGGATGCGAATATGCAATGTTTGCCTTTGCATACACGCACATACACCATGATCATGAGCACCGAGTACTTTATTAAAGATTTTATTATGAATTTACAAACAACTGATTGGAGTTGTTCAATGAGTACGGCGTGTGGAAATTTTGTTCGTAGAAAATGTAATATATGAAAAATTGTACGATTTTTTTCTTCTATCACTTTTTAAGTAAAGTTAGATTTTTTTCTCTCTTTTCAAGATGAATACAATCTTAATCCTGGGTTAGAATGGGAAGATGAATTTCAAGGTAGGTACCAAGGACGAGTTATTTAAAGTTCCTCTCAAAAGTCTGACGAAAGTGATCGTATAGAGATAGAGCATTGCAATACGTAATTGCTAAAACTCGTCAAGGATACATATGTTCAGATTTTTTTCTCATTATTCGTTTACCCTTTTTTGGTTGGCCTTGCGTGTTAGAAATTACCACTGCTTACTTATTATTATTTATGATTATTATTATTATGTTATTTATTGAAAGAAAAGTACCCACTGCTTCTGTAGTACACTATTGGATATATTTTAAATTAGTTGTTCTTTTTATAATTTTATGCTTTTGGATAAATTGAAACGCATTTCTTCATTATAAGTGGTTAAAACTGAGTAGAGGTTATTGAACCGTTTCCGCGTACATCGATGGAAGCTGACATATATAGCCGGAATTCGGTTGCCAGTTAGACAAACAGACGGACGCGAACCTGGACAATATATTAAACCCATACAACCACATACACACACACTCTCTCTCTTACATACACACACACCCGAAATCATTAAATGGTATGCTTAGAACAGGTCAGTCCCGTCTCGATACATGCCGAGTATAATTCTATGATTAAGTGACAAAAGCTTTTTTCGCATATACTTTGAATCATTTATACTTGAACGCGATCGGGCTTGATTGTACACTTTTCCTTCTATTTTATACGTACGTAATCTGCTGAATCAATTTATTCGAGTGCTCACAGACTATCGACACTCAAAAACGGGACACACAAGACATGCATTTAGACGGGAACGATTAGTTGATTGAGTTCACGATACAGTGGTTCAAGATTCATTTTCTATATTTATTTTTTTGATACTCATGTTAGTGAAACGGAATGATATTGGTGTTCAATGTGAAAAACGAAAGCAATCGAAAACTGAAGGTTGCGAAATATTTCCCACGAGTTTAGGTATGACATGCATCTTCGATTTTCACTGGGAACTCTGGCTGCGTTTGCGCTCTCATTTTTTTCAGTTTTTTTTGGGTTTTGTTTTTGAGTCTATCGAGTGGTAGTTGTATCTATATCTTAGCTTCGAATATTTCATTGAATAAATTCTGTCGTATTGCGAGCTTCTGCTGCTCGTGAAATTCGTACTTTACACTTGAGTCATGCGAATGTTATAGATGAAGTCTCGGCAGTTTTTCTTTTCATATTTGTCGTTGTCCAGTGCATTGTTTTCGTTTATCAGTTCATGTTTATTGATTCCATTTACATCCACGTTTTATTGTTTGTTTCGTAACCTAGCTTATGTTCCGTAACGCTATTTCAATATATAATTTTGTTTTTATTAAATCCATTTTCCATTTTCCATTTTCCTGTCTTTTCTTTTTCAAGTATTAACGTTCGAGGATTCGCATGGCGAGGACGAGGAAAGCTCATTGACACACATGGATCATGGATTCCACTCAAAATTACCGCCGGGCATACTTCCACATGGCTTACCAACTGTTAAAGAGGTCGCACCTGCAATTACACCTCAAGAGGAGAAAAAAGAGGAGAAAAAAGAAAGCAAGTTCAAATCGACCTAGTCTTGAATGCATCAGAAGGACTAACATCTCACCTATTGTTCGCATTTCCAGTTGTAGAATTGTCCGAAGAGCAGAAACAAATGATTGTTTTATCCGAAGATTTCCAACGATTCGTTCTGAAAGCTGGTCGCGTTGTTGAGCGAGCCTTGTGGGAACAAAATGACATCTACACAGACTATATTGGGGGCTACGACACGGACGAAGCCGTGTAAGTTTTCCTAATTGACGATTCCCGGCTATACAGAATTCGACTGCCATAGTTCAAATCATGTGTTTTTGTTACAGTGATGAGAAATCCCATGCAAGACTCTCGTTGAATCGGGTTTTTTATAATGACCGTTGGTCGAAAAATCGCTGTGTCACTTCTATGGACTGGTCGACATATTTTCCTGAACTACTACTTTCTTCGTACCATAGTAATATTGTATGTATTTGAATCGAATTTAGCTTTAAATTACAAGAACGCGTCCGAATGATTTTGTGTTCACTGATAGGAATCTCCGAATGAACCAGATGGTGTGGTAATGGTGTGGAACACCAAATTCAAGAAGGAAACAGCGGAAGATGTTTTCCATTGCCAAAGTGCGGTAATGGCTGCGTGCTACGCCAAATTCCACCCAAACTTGATATTGGGCGGCACCTATTCGGGACAAATCGTGTTGTGGGATAATCGTGTGCAGAAGCGAACACCAATTCAACGTAGTCCATTGAATGCGAGTGCGCATACGGTACGTTTGCATTGTAGAAATCGAACGTTTATTGAACGTAACACTTACGAATATGTATCTCTTCGACACATTTTCGCAGCATCCTGTTTATTGTCTAGGCATGGTTGGCACACAAAATGCCCATAATGTTATATCTATATCGTCTGACGGTAAACTATGCTCCTGGAGTTTGGACATGTTATCAACACCTCAGGAGATTCTCGAACTAGCATACAAGTAAGTGTGTCGTTGTTCAACCGATAAAATATGGAATAATGGCACGTGCATCGTTCATTCGATCTTTTCAGACAATCCAAGTCAATAGCGATTACTTGTATGGGATTCCCGAAGAACGATATCAATAATTTTGTGTTGGGAAGCGAGGATGGTTGCGTTTATTCGGGTTGTAGGCATAGCACACGGCCTGGCATTGGCGAAGCATATGAGAAACATTTAGGTCCTGTAACTGGAATATCAACGCA
>JANTFB010122641.1:0-11442 GCA_026546635.1 Porricondyla nigripennis | reverse complement strand
GGCGTCATCGCCACACGACGAACACATTGTCGATTTATTTTTCTATCTTTTTTATGAATAAAAGATTTTGTATGAAATGAGAAAAATTCGTATATATTGAAGATATATAAATATATCTTCAATTGTATTGTCGTCACATTGCCATTTTGAAATTCGAAATTCACCCATACTGAGCTATATCGATTGGTGCGGTGCGCGTGTGTGTATTTCACATGTGAAATAGTGCTCATGAATCTGTACCTTCTTAGTTTGTTTCCAAAGATGAACATTCATTTCACCACCCGTCTGAAAAATTCCGACGTGGCCCTGCGACCTCGCAGAATATTCCCACCGGCTTTGGTTGCAGAATGCGTTCGATATTTGTGTGAAAATGTGATTCACATGCAGGTGGTTTTCCCCGGAGAACATACGAACAATAGTCGTGGTGCAGCAGTATTTTCTAAAATTTTGAACACATCGGACACATTATCGCAGATTGCAGTGAAGACCAGCGAGGATCAACTTGTGACAATATGATTGTGTTTGAGATAAATAAACTTCTACGAAAACTATATGGCGACTCGAGTTCTGAGATTCGTAGTCGCTACGCATATACCGCTTTGACAATTTTAATTTCGGTTTCGTTGCTCACTAATTTCTCTGCATTATTCCTGAACGTCATATTGAATATCTGTGAAGGTCTGCACCAAGTTTGGCCATCGTTCGCTCCAATGCTGTCCTTCTACTCGGCAACCAGCAATTACTGGCATCTCCTGCGCAATCGTTCACGTCTGTTCACACTTCTCGATGAGATGCAAGACATTATCGCTGAGAGTGAGTGATATCTCTGATTTTCTTCCACATTGTCGATTGACATTTGGGTTGAGTATCGAAAGAACGATGAAACTTTCTCCATGCAGGGATAAATCTACGGGGGAACGGAGATCTCTATTCACAATCGCAACGGCGATTTCAACATTTGGCAAAAGTCTGCGCCAGTGTTTTCTTGGTTTCATTCGCATGTTTATCTTCATTTGTCGTGGTGGCGTGGCACTGGTGCATGGGCAAATATACAATCGACTCTTGGTTCTTCTTCTATCCCATTTGGTAATCTCGTTTTGCTGCTAATTTTCGATCGTACATTTCTGCTAATCGCTGAGCATCTGTTTTCAATTGCAGGACGCCATTCGAAGTGGATACAACATTACGCTGTGCCGTAATAGCAATATTTCAAACCTTTGTCAGTATGATCTCGGCGCTCCTCTATTACATAATCGCCACCACCTTCATCGAAGTTACGTTCTATACGAAAGCCTTCGTCGTCGATATCAAATCATTGTTTATCGAGATGGATCATCTGGCAAAAACTAAAAACTCTAATCTTCTACTGCTTCAGCGTTGCGAGGAAGCGATTGAATTGCACGAGCGAGTATATCGGTGAGTTATTGATCCATTCTTTCCGTGACGTAGGGATGGAATCATATCTGCTTCTTCGCTGTTCTACCGAAAATTTGACTGATTTCTTTTTCTCAATGTTCAGTTGCATGCATCAGTTCGGCTCTGTGGCGAACATGATTATTTTCGGCACGATAATCCCATACGTACTTGGCATATGCTGTGCTCTGCTCATTATTGAAAAAGTAAATTCAGCAAGAGAAAAGGCGTCGCAGTACCTAATGATTGGTCACGAGTATTTTTTGGTTCGGATCTTTTTTCAGTATTCCCAAACGATGTCTCCGATCGAGCTACAAATGTCAATTTGTGTGATTATGTTCCAATTGCTGTTACTGTTCATATTATTCTACCTCGGTCAAAAAGTCCACTCGGACCTGATGGATTTGAGCAATATGATTTATCAATCGGAATGGTACCGATACCCTTCAAGTGTCCGTCGTTTCGTATTGCTGATGATGATGCGTGCCCAGCAGCCATTCAATATCAGCGCCTATGGCATCATGAGATGTGATTTGCCGAACTTTGTGAACGTGAGTGCTGATCGGAATTCAGTTCAAATTTGGATTTCGGTAACGACGATTTTGTATGCGATTCCAGGTTCTGAAATCAATGTATTCGGCATTGATGGTACTTCGCAGCTTCGATTGAGAAATAAAACCGAATCGACATATGGGAGAGCCATTTCATCCGAATGATTCTGATACGCTGTGACTGGAGGACATTTCTTGCAATGGAGACCCCGTCGAAAGATAGTAGTTCTTCGTATATGTGGAGATTACAAATGTGGAGGTTATGGGCTGCACGATCGCGGTTGCTGCACGGCCAAATGACTGACCGCATGCGATGTGTTCCAACTTCATGCGCAACTCAATATGAACAGCTAATTGAATCAACACCCAAATGTATGCAATTTTGTTCTTCTCAAACTATCCTGCTCTATGATGAAACGCTGATGTTCTGGTCTCGTTCTCACCTTCGCTGTGCGTACCAAAATCTTTTGCGTGTGAGTGTGCCTTTTTTCACTTAACTGTACAATCGATTGGTGACCGTTATTAAATTTTGACGAGTCATTTTGAATGAATTCTCATATAAGAACATTTATGATGATCCAATGGCATCGTTTGTGAATACAAAATATTATGGTATTATTCATTCATCTAGCCGATTTTTTAATTCTTCCTTGATGGAATAAATCAATTAATTTCGAATGCCGCGGCCGAATGGCCGTGCGGTCAAAAGTCCTGTCACCTCCCAAGTGAACTGTCAGTATACAATCAGTATACGCTAGGATAGATTCAGTATAAAATCAGTATGAATCAATGAGTGTAGCACGGTCAGCGATGATGTCATTTTGACAAATATGCTTGAGTATACTGGAACCAGTATGAATATATACTGAATGTTCGCTTGGACTACGACGCCTTACTCTCGATGTGTGCCAGTGTGCCCCGGTTCAATGCTTTGTCCTTCTGTTAAGTGAGTGCCGCGTGCTCGTGCGCGGCACATATTGCCGCGGGGTCACGTCGAAGTAGAACCAGATCGAACTTACTATATCCAAGATACAGCCTGCCTGAAATGAATTCAAAATCGGAAAAAAACAAAACTTCGTCCATTCTTCGGCTTTGGAGTAGAAAAATAATGCGGACAGCGACAACTGAGCGAAGTAATATTTAATTTCCGAAAAAAATATAATTTTGTTTTCAAAATTTCTTCGTGCGTAGATTTCGATGAGCTATATGAAAGCTGAATAACACAGGATTACAAAAAGGTCACAATTTTTTTGGATCATAGAAGATGAGCATGTTTTTAACGCATTTCGGCGCGGTGAATTCCGTTCCCAGTTTTCCGCCTGCAGGTCCAGTTTCTATGATTTCTCAACCGTGAAGGACCGGCTTTCCAGTATTTAAACAAGATCTTTCCCAGAATTTCTTACGCGAATATTGGTCAGGTCACCTGATATTTGAAAGCTGATAGTCGACGTCCAATTTCCAACGTATTTATCTATTGACGAACAAGCAGCATAGGAATCGAATGTCATTAAATATTCATTTCCTACATTTCCATAATGATTTCTTCCCGGAAAATTGGAGTGACACCAGTGATGAGCAAGGGGAGCGGTTGCATCAAAATTTGCTAAGAACCAAGGATTTAAGAACAAGGTTTTGAACTTTAATACGAGAAACGGACCCCAAACAATACGGACGACTCTGTTCTACTGCACTTCATTTCTACTTTGTCACTTTTTTTTCAATAAAATGGTCATTGATGGTGGAAAATCATGAAAATAGGTATACCGAGGATGTAGGAAACTGTACTTGCATTGAAAAAATGAACTGCGGATTCGTAATCAGCGTCGAAAATTACCTTAAAAATACCATTTGGTTGGTCTGATCCAAAACCATGTTAACCTCAAATACCGATTATGCCCTATCTGTCATGTACATCGACATCTGTGAAATGCAGTCTATACATATATAGGTATACATATATGTATAGACTGCATCTCACTATACACTAAGTAGGCCATCTTTCATTTTTCGTGGCCGGAAAAGTAACTAAAATTTCAAATGTGTCGTTGAAATTCTGTATTTGATGCTGCGTTTTAGATCCCAGAGTAATATTAAACTGAATCAAACGAACTCAAACATATCATTTGCCTGCATAACAAACTTCATTTTGAATTCTATACTATTTGGTTCTGCATTTGAACATCTTTTTCCGTTCATTCATTCTGATCGCACGCACGAGGCTACTGCTATTGACATTTTCAAACAACAGATTTACTAATACAAAGAGCTACACTGTTTGATACCGTTTCAGTGAAGTTCGCTTGTTTGTGTGTATATGTGCCGATGCCACAGCAACGTGGGCGCGCTACTGAACGAAGGAGATAGCCATCCTGACTCGCACTGAATCAGTGTGAAAGGGCATGCGCGCGAATACACACACGTATAGCGAACATGCGCATTTCACTAGAAAGATATCACGCAATGTCCTCTGTATGTATTAGTGATTTTGAATGCGAAAGAATGCTAGGTTATGCCAAAATGCTAGATCAAAATGAGGCGATTCAGGTTTCCTGATTGCGTTTTGCGATAAGCGAGATATGAAGCGCAATAGCAAATGCAGCGCGGCAATGCTGCTGGTGCACTGTTTCTGAAGCGAATGCCGAGCTGCTCCTGCTATTGCCCTGCAATTTCTCAGTCGTATCTCTCGACTAATCGCAAAACACAATGAAGAAACCTTAGTCGTCTCATATCAATCTAGTATTCTAGAATAATCTATGATTCTTTCACAGCACATACTTCAGCATACATTTATGCCCGGCTGCTTAGTTTGGGTTTTTTTTTGTAAATTACAGTTTGGCTACAAGCATTGATCTCATAGTGAATTAAGCTCGAAACTATTTTTGAAATACATATTTCTATCCTAGTATAGCATTACATTTTGGGTGCCAATTCCTGTTTGTCGTGTCCGTAAAACCATCGTTGCACACAGAAAAATAATTGCGTCAAGATGTTCTAAAAAGTTCTCATTTTCTACTCATTTGTACTGCTAAGTAACATAGTTACTCACTCGATTCTGTGTACAAATGAGTAGAAAACGAGTACATACGTTTTAAAACATTTTGACACAATTATTTTCATGTGTGTGCCAACTATTTGATGCGTCGGTGAGCTTTTAACTGTTATAGTTATGCGTTGTGTGCTTGGGTGCAATGGTGCATCCAAGCTCTAAAATCGTATGGGTTAGATGTCACGCGGAATTTACAGCTATTTCGTTGTTGTATTGGTTCTGCTTTGTATGCCATATTGACGGACACTTTTAACATTGATTCTCATTCTCATGGAACACATGCAGGCTGTGTTGCGGTGCACCACTTCTTGCGCAAGCACTATAGAAACGAACGATGGAGTATATTATTATTGATGTATGCAATGATTAAAAGGTATATTATTGCAACGATTTCCGGGCGGAAACAGAATGAATTTCGCACGAAGCTCCCGGATGGAATTTTCGCAAAATGACATTCCGGTAAGCTGTCAAATTCCCAGTATCGAGGCTGTCAAGTTAATTATATACACAGAGAAGAGCGGGCGAAGCGTTCCATGAAGATATCCAATTCATGTTCACGCAAGCAGCACTCCTACCGCAGTAAATTTATCACACGCACGAGCACACGAACTATTGATTGAAGTGTATTGTACCAGGTCTAAAAATATGAAACCGGATTTTGAGAAAAGAGGTGTCGCTCCCATCTAACACATTGTTCCCAGATTTGACTTATATGTCATTTTGTTGTGTCATGATCATGAACAAGTGTCAAAAGCCCACAAGTGATAGATTGAAAAAGTGATTGCATCATATTATTCTGCTGCGTTCAATATGTCTAAATTCGTGCCAAATAAAGAGTATTCGCGGACAGCATTACTTTTTTGTTTTCAATTTGCTGCTAAATCGCATCGAATGCTTGTAGAAGCTCATGGTGGACATGTTCTATCGCACAAAACGTGTGAGCGTTGTTTTCAACGTTTTCAAACTGGTGATTTCGATGTTGAAGACAATAAGCACGGAAAACCGCCGAAAAAGTACGAAAATTCCTATTTGCAAGCTTTGTTGGACGAAACCTGGTCAAACTGTTAATACCGTTCGCTACTAACAACAATTGATCGATTTGAGCCGTTCGCTGCTCAAAAAACGGCCAGAAAAAACGGTGATTTTCCTTCACGACAATGCTCCAGCACATACGGCAAGACCGGTTCGGGACACGTTGGAAGCACTTCGCTAGGAAGTGCTACCCCATGCGGCTTACTCACCAGACTTGGCCCCTTCCGACTACCACTTGTTTTCATCGATGAAACACGCGCTCGCTGAGCAGCACTTTATTTCTTATGAAGAAGTCGAAAATTGGCTCGATAAATGGTTCGCAGGGAAAGAAGAAGATTTCTACTGGCGGGGTATCCACAAATTACCTGAGAGATGGACAAAATGTGTAGCTAACGATGGAGCATGCTCTGAATAATTTTTTTTTACCATTTTTCGCATTCGTTTTTGTGCTGTGCAGTAAGTGCGTGAACATGAACTGGCTATCTTTGTGGAATGTTCTTTCCGCTCGTCTCTGTATACAAGATGACTTAACACCGAGAATGTGACAGAGGATTGGAATGTTATTCAGTAAAAGTTCTTCTCACAGAAAAGTGATGGAATAGAATTGGGTATTTTTCTACCGATTTCGGTATACAAAAGCGATCCGTTCCGAGTTCGGTAGAAACAGCTACGGATAGCACTGAATGTTTATTCCGAGTCGGTATAAGACTCTGACACTCAATTTCGGCTTGAAATTCTGCGCGCAGAATTCCGCGCGCGGAATATATCATTTTCCGTACAAATATTCCTGCACAAAATTCTGCGCGCTGAATTCCGAGCAGAAAATTTTGTACGGAAAATCATATGTTTTGCGCGTGGAAGTCTGCGCGCCGAATTTCAAGCCGGAATTGTGTCAGAATCTTATACCGACTCGGTATAAACATCCAGTGCCATTCGTGCCTGTTTCTACCGAACTCGGAACGGATCGCTTTTGTATACCGAAATCAATAGAAAACATTTTATTTCATCACTTTTCTGTGAGTAGTCAGATCATTCAGCTTCCACCAATGGATGCACTCATTAGAGGTGTTTCACGCCGATTTTCGGCGTCTTTCTTATCGACTCGATTTCATTTTCGACTTTTTTCAACGTTTCCTTCATAAAGTCGTGATATTTGTATGATTGGGTGTTGTTCGGTATTTCATGTTTTGACGTTTTTGGAAGTTTTAGTTCTGCCATTGTTTCATGAACGATCGATTCAGCTTTAGCTATCATTCCCTCAAATTTCGAGGGTTCGCCATGAGTCTTAGCACCCACAAAAAGTGCAATAGTGTATATATAACGATTAACTGATTCGAGGTATGGTAGATGCATTGGCTGGAACGCAATGTCATAGAACTCCGCTTCTTTTTCCGTCAAGTCTTTGTCATGTATCGGGAGTTTGGTAACTCCTTCCTTTTTGGTTATTTTTGTGACAATTATTTTCCATTGATATTCTCTCGCATGCTGAATACTCTTAAGTTCGGGATCTCCGAATACATCGTCGGTTGTTTGGAACAAAAAGTCTTCCAATCGACACCAGCATCCGTCCCATTCTGCGGAGCATCTTTGGGAAAGCAAGATCGCCATCAATGGTTTTTCAAGAATTTCTGTCCTCATATCCCTACCATCGAATTCTCTCACCAGATATGCATCATAAGCATGCCCGATTCCAATATGTGCCGTAGATTTATACTCTTCTGCATGCAAATTTGTTTCTTCAAGATTCGTGAGAATTAGTGGTTTCGTTGGTATTGGTTTTTGATGGTCAGTATTTCGGAGCGGTGTTGGAGTTGCAACCTATCGATGGATGAGAAGATGGTTTTGAATATTTTATTCCAATTTTAATTGAATTTCATAAATATTTTCTCAATACATAGAGATCAGTCATGTGATAAGATCATCACTAATTGATGAAATTTTCAATAGTTCTCAATACTCGTTTTGGGGGCATTCATCTTCTGATGTGAGTCTCGATGATTCTAGCGATTTCGAATGATTCTTTTAAAGCACACATGATTCTGATTGCCTCCCTTTTCATTAACTTTTGAGCCATTCCATTCCTAATCGGGCACAAATCGGAAATTTTTGAATCGACCATTTTCGATTTGGATGAAAATGTCACCACAGGTGTGTCTCGTGGTAGAAAGAAGAAAAATTGAATTGTAGGTCCTAAAAAAATATTCATGTGGTCCCAGAAAAGTTGGGAAAAAATGCTAAAAATGCGAAAAATTGCGAAAAATGGGTCAACTTCAAAAAATCGCAGCTCCGTCATTTCTCAGACACATGAACAGTGTGACAAAGAGCTATGGCGTATCAAGCTCCTACAAGTAACAAAAGTTAATGAATCAGGATTGCCGAAGAATAAATGCATTCGCAAAATATAATACTTGCGTCAGATTTGTCGAACTTGCACATCCTAAAAAAGGCTATAGTACATTTTCGCGAATTTCAATTATTACCCAGCAATTATTAAGCAGACACTTTATAAATGTGGGATAATGTTTTTGGGGTTTTGCTGTGTTCAACAAATAGTGGATTTAGGTCTGTTCGAGGCAAAAAATTTCAAAATTTCGAAATACATGTACCACTTGTATTGCACGTGCCGAATTTGTCGTCAATTCATGAATTCTATTTGATTAAGACCGCACTATACCGCAAAAAATATCGAAAGTTCCTGTAACGAATTTTCAATGTGATGGCAGAATATATTTTTCATTCATATCTTTTATTCATATATCCATTCATATTCAAATTTATACATAGAGTAAGGTACGAGTGCCTTGTGAACGGCTTTGCCAGCGTTTTCCACTTTTGTCATTCAACAGGCGCTCATTATTGATTCCATCGCCGTTAACATTTCAATCATGAATCGATGCCTTGACGAAATCAGCGTTCGAGTTCTCGCGCCAGTCTAATTGTATCACGTCTCATTAACTCTCGTTTTTTTTAAATTTATATTTTGATTTTTCCTTCGGATAACCAAAAAGAATAAATGATAAAATATCAACGAAAAATTTGATTTGATATGGCACAGAATAAAATGAAGTTCACAGAAGAGAATTGAGAGAGAGAAAGAACTTTTTTCATTTTAAAATCATGGTGAATGGTAGTGAAATTCCAACTTTTGCCAAGGTGGTTGAAGTGGTGGAAGCATGTGGTTGAAAATTCTCTCACGGTTGCCGACCAGCGACCACTGCCCTAGGTTCATCAGAGTGACTCTTAGGTTCATCAGAATGACTCTTAGGAACACTGAAGTGTTTTTTACGCTCATCGGGGCGGTCCTCAGATTCCTTAGGGTGGTTCTTGGGATCACTAGGGTGGTCCTTAGGATCACTAGGGTGGTTCTCAGGATCACTAGAATGGTTCTTAGGATCACCAGGGTGATTCTTAGGGTCGCTAGGGTGGATTTGGGGATCATCAGGTGGTTCTTAGGATCACTAGGGTGGTTTCTAAGATCACTAGGGTGGTTCTTAGGAATACTGGGGTGGTTCTCAGGATCACTAGGGTGGTCCTCAAAATCACTTAGGTGGCCCTTAAAATCACTGGGGCAAACCCTACTTTATGTCACGTCCGGTCTAAGCGTTACTACCAATCTACTTGGCAGTCTATTATATGTACCTATATGTGCGATATATGTATTTTTCTGTGTTTAGTAGGGTGGATTTTCCTGCAACCCCCCTCTACTTAGTGGACAAAAATAAAAATAAAATCTCAATGGAATTCGCTCTAGTTTCCAAAAAGCTGGGTACGTTTTTTTTTTTAAAAAAATTTGATGCACAATTTTTTTTTGTCCTCTTCTCAAAAACCGATGAAGCCGATGGGGTTAAAAAAATCGATCCACTCTACTGACCACTGCCCTAGGTTCATCAGAGTGACTCTTAGGTTCATCAGAATAACTCTTAGGAACACTGAAGTGTTTTTTACGCTCATTGGGGCGGTCCTCAGGTTCCCTAGGGTGGTTCTTGGGATCACTAGGGTGGTCCTTAGGATCACTAGGGTGGTCCTTAGGATCACTAGGGTGGTTCTCAGGATCACTAGAAAGGTTCTTAGGATCACCAGGGTGATTTTTAGGATCGCTAGGGTGGATTTGGGGATCATCAGGTGGTCCTTAGGATCACTAGGGTGGTTTTTAAGATCACTAGGGCGGTTCTTAAGATCACTAGGATGGTCCTTGGATCACTAGGGTGGTTCAAAGCGATACTAGGGTGGTCCGGAGGGACATTAGGGTGGTTCTTAGGATCACTAGGGTGGCTTTTACGATCACTAGGATGGTCCTTAGAATCACTACGGTGGTTCTAAGGATCCCTAGGGTGGTCTTCAGGATCACTAGAGTGGTTCTTAGGATCACTAGAGTGATTCTCAGGATCACTAGGGTGGTTCCTAGCGACGCTAGGGTGGTTCTTAGGATCACTAGGGTGGCTCATAGCGACACTAGAGTGGCTCCTAGGATCACTAGGGTGGTTCATAGCGACACTAAGGTGGTTCATAGCGACGCTAGGGTGGTTCATCGCGACACTACGGTGGTTTTTAGGATCACTAGGATGGTTGCTAGGATCACTAGGGTCGCTATACTTTATGTCACGTCGGTCTAAGCGTTACTTGCCCCAGTGATTTTAAGGGCCACTCAAGTGATTTTGAGGACCACCCTAGTGATCCTGAGAACCGCCCCAGTATTCCTAAGAACAACCTTAGTGATCCTGCGGATCACCCTAATGAACTTAGGGTGACCAAATCGAAACTAAAGCCACCCTAGTGAACTTACGCGCCACCCTAGTGATGACACGATCCACCCTACTGAGCCTGGGAATCACCTGGAGAGCTTCGATGGGGAACCCAAAGACCACTATCTATGAGCTCGAATCGAAATATCGCCGATAAACTAGTATTTGCCTACATTCATGCGCCCAAAAAATACGTTTGGCCATTTTTCGGCTCTTAGTAAGGTCGACCCGGCATTCTCACTATACCTATTCAATTTAGTTGATATCGGGCCTTCAATTTTCATAATGGGTTGAAAAAAATGGTAGGTGCCGTTCTCGAAATGTAAACCCACAAACCAAAGAAGAAATAAAAAAAAATAGACTGCCAAGTAGATTGGTAGTAACGCTTAGACCGACGTGACAGATTGTATGAAAAAAAAACAATTCTTTTTCTTCGGGTGTTCCTCGAAACTGCCCTGTTGATTCATTCTACTGATCCTAAGGACCATCCCAGTATCCTAAGAACCACCCTAGTGTCGTTATGAACCACCCTAGTGATACTAGGAACCACCCTAGTGTTATTATGAACCATCTTAGTGACTCTAAGAACCACCCTAGTGTCGCGATGAACCAACCTAGTGTCGCTATGAACCACCCTAGTGTCGTTATGAACCACCCT
>JANTFB010122530.1:0-11449 GCA_026546635.1 Porricondyla nigripennis | reverse complement strand
ATAATGACAGCAGTCATAATTTATTGAACTTGGTTGATGCAATCGACGGTATTGTACTTGACAATGCGAAGTGTGCTGCGTGTCGATAACTTGACTGTCAACGGGGGCCATGCATTATTATACATTCATGAATGCATAGAGATTCCTATTTATAACTAGTTACAAGGTGTTACATGCCTTCCGGCTGGTTTGTTGCACACATACGATCATTTCGTTTCTTCTGCGTCTCGATTCTGATTCAATTATGTGAGAATGTGTCCATTTTCGCTACAACAAAAACATAACAATGAAGCTCATCGTGTTACAACGTGTGCTCTTCATTGTTTGTATTTTATTCGACGGTTGACGATGCAAATGGCTTATGGGTATGTACTTCAAATTTTCACTTCCATTCCGCACGTATTTACGGGCAGCTGCCATTACACTATGGATTATATTGTTATGCATTAGCATTACTAGGAAATAATTACCATTCATTCAATCGATAGTGTGATGGATATGGTATAGCAGTGAATATAGTACAAATAGAGTCCTCACAGTATCACGAGCCAAATCATAATAAATTTCATTCATTTGAATTTGTGAATCAATATTTATGCACCTGAAGTGCATAGATGCTCCTTTCTCAACATACGCATATATCTTCACGTAAATGTATGCGATTATCACGGCAATCGGAGGATAGTACGTGTTTAGCGACAACCAATTAAGTTTTGTGAGATTCATCACCCATATCTTCATGTTTGCATTGTGTTCAGGTAATTGATATCTGCGTAATAACGCCAGAACCAATTCGGCCTTAACAGCAGATCAATATCATTCGGGAAACAACTTTCACACAGCGAAGAAAAATTTCTTTGGAAATTCTTCTCTTGCAAGACATTGGATGTTATTAACGCAGCCAATGCATCAGATTCACTCGGGCCGTGGTCCATGGACGCGTAACACTCAACACATAATTTTTGCGCTATTATCCTGGCATGCGTGCGCTACCACTTTTTTTCACTTCAGCGAAAATTCTGAATTCTGAATACAATTCAATACAATGCTTGTATGCTAGAGCGGGCACGAATGAACACTCGTCGTTTGCACTCCAACATACGAGGCATGGATTGAAATATGAAATATTCGTCGTTCGCCGGTCTGAATACAAGGATTGCATTGAAATGTGGCTTTAGTTGATTATGTAGTTTCAAAACACACGCACCCAATGAAGAGGTCGGCTGCGTGCATTTATCTGTGCTCTGTTGTGCGAGACGAAGGAATCGAATGCCAGAGCTTGTGTGCGCCGATGCTGTGGGAAAGGATTAACTGTATTATCAGTCGCAATTCTGCATCAAACGAAGCATACGGCACACACATTTACATTCTCTCGATCTAACATTTATATGCCATTTGTTTGAGTTTCGAGAGTGACCACTTGATAGTGCTTATGTTTGCGAATTTCCGTTACACCCACCTGAATTGAACTGTGAAAGTCTGTGAGATTAAGTATGAATTGTAAACTGAGATGTCTGTCAGGAATCAGAACTGTTTTTTCGCCATAGATCGCTGGATTCATCGATCGGCAATCGTGAGTGATTCGATCGATGAACGAATATCTTGGCTCCAACCATTCTCTACGCTGTGAATGTAATAAATACGGTCCTTCGTCGTTTCCGAACAAAATAACATTCGAAATCAAATTTAATCGCGAACACAGCCTCTTAGCACTTTCGATTAGTAAGTACGTATTCGCGAAATATGTTTTCGTTGAGAATGCTATTCGTCCTTTTGCATCAGCGTACTTTACTGTCAATAAAGAAATGTGTTTCATGCACAATTATCCGAGCCCAAGCAGTGTCGATCTTTGGCGAAGTGAATTATTCGATTGTTCACGTTTGTGAACGGTGAACCAGCAGTCAAATGAGCTTAACAAAAAGCACAAGCCACACCATAAAGCAAATTATTCCGATGAAAACGGATATTTCCAATTCGATAGTGTCTAATGAATTAGTTGTGTTTCCAATATGATTATGATTAATCAATGCAATGCATGGCGTTTCGGTCGGACAATCGGCCGGTCGGTCGGTCGGTTGGTATTTTAACTTGGATGAATCGCATGGTCTGCTCACAACTGAACGGCGTCAACGAAATACGCGGTTGCCCTACACACATAAACAAATACGTAGGACAATACATATTCGTGAATTCCGATTATTGTGCCTATGGATTCTATGGAATAAGCATACACATTAGCGAATAAACGCTGACTGAATTCGGTCAGTCAGAACTGAATTTTCGACAATTCGTTGACGATCAATTAATCAATAAAATAAATAATATTGTCCGCTGGACTCCGTTCACTGGGCCATGATTGCTATATTTATTTTATGATAATTTTGAATGTT
This sequence comes from Porricondyla nigripennis, assembly GCA_026546635.1. Classification (NCBI taxonomy): domain Eukaryota; kingdom Metazoa; phylum Arthropoda; class Insecta; order Diptera; family Cecidomyiidae; genus Porricondyla; species Porricondyla nigripennis. The sequence goes on along the minus strand of JANTFB010122530.1, from coordinate 9,059 downwards.
GATATGTGAGAGTGAGGCGTAGGCGTTCGAACATTCGTACGCCTACCCTACACTATAAAAGTATACACTGATGGCGATAATGAATGATGACTGAAAAAATGTAAATCGTGCAATTTGTTCAATTTCAAAATCGAATGGCATATTAATCAGAGCCGTGGCACATTTGATTAGCCAGTGTGGGTGAATATTTTGGGCACATTCGATGCATTCACGTCCGTGCACACTAATTTTTGTAAAACGGAAACATCCAAAGGAGAAGGCAGTACTAGAAAACAGGAACAAAAACTCCAACACTGACTGGAGAGAAGCTGAACGGATTTGGATAACTGTAGACGAGTGCGTCCGTTCGCACATGACAGTTCTCGTAGCCCGGTCATACTTCACATCGCCTTGAATCCCTCCAGTCTATCACGTATTTTTCCTACATTCCGGGGCTGTGCTTAGCTGCCCTCTCAGTCTTCTTTCACATCATCGCCCGAAGCGGATCGCCCGTTCTTCCTCATCAGTTCTTATTCATTTTTATTTATTCTTCGATCGCGTGCTCTTTTCTATTAACGCATAATCTGTTATTTGCTTTCATCATTAGCTTATTCGACGATGACTGCATATTCTGTGGGCGATGCGTGCCCGTCCATATTGAATGGCGAATATGTTCTGATATCGACGGCATATGCAGCGCATCCATACCTCTACATTTATGTGCTTGTGCATACATAGATGCGATAACCACGTATATACGCATTTGATTTATATTTAATTATGTGTTACCCTGCACGAGATCGGCCAAAGCTAATGGAACTATAATTATGTTGGCATGGGGCATTGGAGCATACGCATTAGAGTCGGCTTATTATTAACATAATAATAATAATCATTATTCGTTTTATTTATTCAAACGTATTCAAATTGTTATAATGCTCCGAATGCACCCACAGTACCATACGTCCATACACAATACACATACGACATACCATATTAACTGTGTACGCAATGTGCGTAGTTATTGTCTGGATTCTGGTATCAAAGGATTAAATCGAAAATAAAATCAATAATGATATGTAGGAGTAGGTGCCATAGACATCCCCATGCCACTGATGGGCTTCCATTCACTCAATTCAAATCTCTGTCCGTGGCGGTCATACCATACCAGATAACCTGTTGTCATTGCTATGTATGCATCGAATCGTCACTGAAGCGAAAAAATATAATTCACGCTCCATCCCGACCTGGGAGAGCAGCTCGAGAAAATTCGCCGTGAATGAACGTAGGTGAATAAATAAAAAAGCAGTACGCTGTATCAGTGTGTAATCGAATGTCATGACATATGAGAATAGAATGTGTCCCAGAAGTGTTGTCAATGACGACCGGCTAGTCGATTGACCGGGTACGGTAGGGACAAGAACGAAGGTCTACTGTTACCAGCCGTCGGCTTTTTTTCATTGCCTCCGTTTCTTCAACGTTCCACACATAGTTTCCATACAGCATTTCCTCTTCTGCGAAGCTGTTGAAGTTTCATTTTCCTATTTTACCAAAGAATGATGCTGGCCCCCAAAAGGGTTCTGCATTTCGAGCGCACAGGAACGAGAGCAAAAGAAAGAGGGGGATTGTGGGAGGGGGAGCAGGGCAAGGGGTGAAATATGCAATTTATTTGAAGCGAAAAAGACATCCGAAAATGAAATGAGCATGTGATAGAGATGGAAAACGGATTCGTACATACCGCTAGTATACTACACACCCTGCTGCTGATTGCTAAACGGCTTCAATAGCTGAAGCTAGAGAGAGAGAGTTGTGACCGTCAGCTGACTGATGAAATTCGATTGACGCGCGTTGAATTTAAAAGCATATACATATATGCAGACACACACCAACGAACCAAAAGGCGAAAACTCAAAATGTTAAATCGAAATGAATTTTTCGGACTGGTTTTGTCGAGCGTGCGTGATCGCGTGCGAACGTACGTGCGCGCGTGTGTGTGTGTGTATGCTTTGATTTGATTTTTCGGGCAGCGTTTTCTTTTTTGCTATTCGTTGGCCGTGCTCCGAACTGTATTCTCTCGATATTTGTCAGTATTTGTTCATTTTTCTGTTTTTTTTCCTCCACTTTTGCCCCGAGTTGTGTTTCGGAGAAACGATTTTTTTTCGCACATAAATTTATTTATTCAATTATTTTGCTTCTTTCACATCTTTCCATAGTTGCGACCCTAGCAGTGCGCACGCATACACAACATCAGCTGCTATTTTCGGTTTTGGTCTCTATGTTTTTCGTCTCTCTTTCTGTCTTCCTTCTTCCTTTTATCGCGGCAAATGAATGTGTGTTTATCGATATTTCGTTTGCATTATCTCGTTCACGCACTTTTACTCAAATGTCTGCATATTGCCTTCAGAAAATGGATTCATCGTCGTTCTGTTTCTTGTGAAATGTTTGGAATATTTGCAAAAATCCACTTCTTCGACGTCTTCCAATCTCTTTGACGCAACGATTTCAAAGCGTTCGTCGCCCGGCTCCGATAGCGACGTATTTTGCAGTTTCGGTGATACGTGAGTTTTGTATGGATTCGGGAAATTTTAGGAGCACAATCACTCAGAAGTCATTCAAAGTTGTATGTTCGTGCGCGATTAGTCAATTTTCCTTTTAAATTCCGAAAAGAGAATGCCTCGTGCATGTGCTTGCCGTCAGTGTTTCCATTCGGTTCGCAATTTCCTTTTTAGCGGTTCATTCGGATCATTCTGCGTTCGCGTTGATTTGTTCGCTGTAACTCCGGCCGCCACTACACACTTGGCATTACGTTGTGGCTTGTCTATGCAACGCACAACAAGACGAGAATGTCACCTGTGCAGAAATAGTTCCGATTATGACCGAATCGAGCGAATCAATGACTTTCCCGCCTCCTCGCACGGCTTCGTCGAATTGATCAATTCTATTTCCAGTATGTCATCCACAGCGTCGATGCTATCGTATCGGATTCGATTTCGTATAATGACTCACAAAACCTATAAATACGCTCCTCAAGCCGATTTAAATCCGACAGGACTGTTCATTTGTTTTTTTTTTTGTTTAGTGTCGTAAATTATGCCGTCCAGCGGGCTTCGATAGGTTCAGTGAACGATTTGAACGTTGGAGGACGCATTGTCGCATCAGATTTTTTTTTTATTTCATAGCGTTGCGCGTTGCGTGATGCTCGTTTTTTGCGCATTTATTGGAGCCGATGGCCAGTGTCAACGGATCTTTATTGTACTCATCAAAATCGAGGCTTTTACACAACCCAATCCACATCAAACATGTAAAATTTGTGCGTTTTTATCACATCAGTGTACAGCGGAATCGGTTCACTCATTCACAAACGCGCAATGAAAGTCAATTTGGCGCTGTGCACCAACGGAAGGAAGTGACGGATCGGAAGATGCAAGCACAAGCACCGACCAAACGCACTATCTCACCAATTCACCATTGACAATCGAAATTTTTCATCGTTCATCGGTACGACATGTTGGCACACAAGATAGATGCTCGTTTAAGTGTTTCCCTTTGATACGATACGACGCATTTGTATCTCGCGAAGTGTTCTAAAAAAATACTTCTTCGATCGTCTTCTACTGTATGGATTGACGTCGTTTCTCACTTTTGCGATCTCGGCACACTCGATGCCAACGGTAGACAGGCGGCACAGAATCTCTGCGAAAGAATTCGCTTCACATTCAACCAACACAGACCAGAACAAATGCAAAGAAAACTAGCAAAGTAACACGCACTGTGTCGAATGTCGCCGGCAGACGTTTTTTATACTGTTTGCTTTCCTCTTACTGCTTCGTACTTTTTATCTATATTTTAATCAAATTGATTTTTTTCGCCTTGCCGTTTACCGAGCGTTGCGTAGTAGGAGGAATAGGAATTTGGCGGCGAACGTTTCGTCGTTTTTCCGTTTTGTTCGACGTATTGTTTATGTGCTCGCGCTCGTCAATGTTAGAAGAAAATTCACCGGCGGCGATAAATTATAAGCGAGCGGCTGCGAATTTTTTCCCCGAGTGACGATACTGACTTGTGTGACACGCGATAAAATTCAACGTTTTTCATGTGACACCAACCAAATGCGAAGAATGCCGATTTCGGACTTGTGCCGATCAACCATCATTCATCAATAAATCGTTAATTGGCAATCGTTCTTAATTGGTTTCAATTATAGACGTTTGCCGTTCAAGTTGGGAACGCTCACAACTGGCCATGGAGGAATGGTTCGTGAGTCGCAATCACTCTGTGACTGATTTTGAACGACCGTGTCGACGGGGTCGAACGAGAAGCACGGATACGCTGCGAATTTTGCTGCGATAATACCGACGGTTAACGCGAAACTGAATGCAAACGCCAGCGACAGTGTTTCAAAATGGATGGAAAATGTGTCGCGTGCAACTGAATGGTGCCGCACAGCAGCTGGAAATGGTTGGAAAATGTGCTTGAATGGGGAATCGTAAAGCATTCCATTCGCGTGAGCATGGAGAACGTAGTTTGGGATCGAAGCGGAGGCAAAGCAACGCATGGGCGAACCGAAAAAAACGGGACCGGTGCCCGTGGCTGACTTTCGATCGACTTCAGCAATGCTACAGCGTCCATTCGAGTATTGGATGCAGTAGATAGAAGAGTGTCGACGTTGCCGGTGCCGCGAATAATTATTATTTATTGTTTATTACACACAGCTGTATGTGTGGGTAGGTATATGCGGGATCGGGCACTGGTTTGGCATCGCCACCCGATACCAAGGTTATTATTCTTATTATTATTAAAATGCAGTCAGAGGTCAGATACGATGAGCGTACATTTTCGTTTTCCTGCCGCAATGAATAGCTTAATGGGGCGGTCTCGGCATGCCGCATTGATTCTTTCTCCGCGCTCATGTGCCGACGACGACCGTACCTAAATGCTTTGAACATGGATTCGCTCATGGTATAGCGTTTTGCAGCGGGTTATTTTCATCAATTCCTATGCACAACTGCATTGGATTTTTTTTCTTCTAATTTCGTCACTCCCGTTCCCATTCATCAATTATTTAATTTTTAATTAAAGCGGCAGCGATAAGCTGACGGGAAGATGAATCAGAATTCTTTTAATTAAAATGATGAACGTGGAACGTCAACCATCGCATCCCGTGCAGGCGTCATCGTCTGGACTGGTCACACACTGAAAACAATGTTGGGCGGCGCGGGCAAAATGAATATATTTTCTTGTTGGTTAGCTTTACTCCACAGCGGAAAGGCGCCAGGAAACACACGTCCTGTGCGCGAAAGTGGAGAAGCTTTCCACATTGGAAATGTGGAAAGTGGTGGCGGAGATGGCGCCTGCGCAACATTTGAGATGTTTTTGCGGTATTGGCCGTTCGATTGCCTTCAAACCAACGGCTACAGCAGCAGCATCACCGAAAGCGGAAAGCATTTTTCTTGGCAATCAGCAACTGGTCATTATGGACAGAAACGATAATAATTACGAAGTGGTGTGGTCAAACAAAAAATTAAAGTGCAATTAAATGAGAGCGAAAGATGCAGAAAACATTTTTTGAAGAAAAAAAAAAAGACTTTCGCCATGAATCCAGCTAATTTTGTACGAGGTACACGCACAGGCACACAAACCTCGAGTTGCGAATAACTCCAATTGAATGCGACAATTTCTGACGCGATAATTGCAGTTTTCGGAATTTCGGAAACTAACTTTTTTTCGCTTTCTACACATTTCATTTTTCGGCTGGTTGAATGTTGATGCCAAACGAGCAGCGAAACTTCCGTCAGGCCGTAATATTAATGCAAATGAATTCTGCGTGCTTTACGGAGAGAATGGTGCATGAGATGGAATATATACATTCGATTTCGATCATATTGGGGGAGTTGGCAGGAGGTTAGGCCAAGTAAATGGTGGAGAAATGGAACGCGGGCGGGGAGGCGACGCAGAGAATGAAACTTTCAAGTCGAAAAGAGCAATAACAGTGCAGCGATGATGAGCATCGTATACAAGAAGAGATGTGGAACTCGCAAATGGAGAGAAAAAAGCAAGGAATGGAGAGAAAAGTTTTTAATTACTGAATAATTAACTCAATCTGTGTACCTGTGTTTTCATGCGCGGGCGAATGACTGAGGCGGCCGTTTTCCATATTTAATCGGCGACAAAAACTTTGCCAGTCGACAACGATAACATGCAAATTTGAGGAATTTCCAAAAAAAAACGAGAAAAAAATTGACGCATGGTTTGCCGACAGCGAGCCGGGTCGCATCGCCGTCAGCCTACGAGCTACGTCAATGCGAATCACATTTGCCGGGGATAGGATTTTCATTGCGAATGTTCGATTTTCTCGCTACCTCTCTCTTTTTCTGCGTAATCTCCTCTTTGACGTTCCGGTGCGAAAATCTGAAATGTGGAAATGATAATTATAATTGAGACGCCGGCCGTCCGAATATACTCGCATTCAAAAATGAATGTGTGATTGCGCTCGTGAAATTAGTCTAATTCGATGTAAGCGACGCCGTCCCTATCTCCATCTGTCACACTCCATTCATTTTTGACAAAGCTTTCAGGGGTTCATGTAAATATATCAGTAGAGTATACCTCTTTCACTTCCACAATTTTTCCGGCCGGTGATCTCTTCGCGGCCGTGGAGGACAATTTGATGGGTAGCGAGCAGACAAACACGATGCGAATTTTACGGACAAAATTGATAATTCTATTTTCAGCTTCTGCAAAATATAATCATTTCCGGACAGGTAATTGCGTGGGCTGTCTGTAGTAATGTCCAAATCCCATCCCCTCCAAAAAGCTTTCCGTCTTCACGGAGTCGCAAAGCGACCAGACCTGAAAATTCAATCATCTACGAAGAGCTGTCAACGGAGAATATTGTGGTTTTTTTTCAATGTCTGGTGTTCGACGGAAGAGCAATGTCCTCGCTGTGACTGGAATAAATACAATTATAAAATTGTAATAAGCGTCGGAGAGCTCGCTAACCGAATGAATTACGAAATGCCAATTCTACGACCTTTCAATAGCGGTGATGCTGCGAATGGGATGGACGGGCCACCGTTGAACGGGCAGCGGTACATGGAGCGAAAACTCGTCTAGGTGGACGGGTGCGTGTGCGCGTGTTCAATGGACGGGCAGAGGGAATGTCGCGGTCGTTCCAAACTCTACTTGAAAAGACAACCGCAAGTCGAAATAAATATTCGGTTGACAGAGGTTCCATTCATATTCGTCCGCATGGATTTCCCAGAAAGTTCCGGTTGCACTTCTTATGCAGTCTGCATCTGCACTGACTCGGAAATTTTCTTGTCGACGCGTGCGGACCCGGATGCAGTGTCGGTTCATTCTGGCCATTGCAACTTGCCACAACGTCCCCGGATGAAATCAAATAGTTTGGATGGCAATTGAAACCGCACACCTCCAATAGCTGTTTGCAAATAAATACGCCACCGAAGCAACCGTACGGGCAATGTGTGCGATGTGCGTGCGGGCGGTGCGCACAGGGGAACGAAACGTACACCATTTTTAACAAATGAAAATACGAACAACTTTTTGCCGTTCGAACCGAGCGTTCAAAAGGCAAAGTGCAACTATTTCAAAATCGAATGTCCCGCTCGAGGTGGCATTCGACCAGAAACAGTCTTTGCTCCGTTATTATTGCGCCACCAATAAGTTCTACAAATTTTACACGAAATCCCAATATTCGTCGTTTTGTTTGTCAAATGATTTCCATGAACTTTGTGCCCGGTTTCTTCCACTCGTGATGCATACACTTTGCTGTAGATGTGGGCTGTAGCGTTGTAGGTTGTAGGGTACATGTAGATGTGGATGTAGGTGCGCCTGGGCACGTATTGGAAACGGTGCGTCGGAAGCGTGAGGTGAATGAGCGCGAGAAACATTCGCATTTCATCAAAACGATACCGTCGCAAGTCGCAACACTACGCCAGCGAAAGGGTTGCACATTCTAACTTTTTAATTAAGTTATCTGCGTTAAACACGTTTTGTTTGTCGTGTACTTTCATGAAAAATTCACACGCGAACACACACGCGATCGCACACAAACACACATCCGACCAAATTACAAAATAATAACAATAATAATGGAAGCCTCGGCGAGTAGTGAGAGCAAAATGGGCGATGTAGATGGTGCGATAACTAGCAGCATCGTCGTCGCCATCCGCAGCACATAACGAGCCAACACAAAGCACATTTCGCCAACATTGTGTCTGAGTCAGAGTTGTGTATGTGAGTGTCAGTGTGTGCGATGTGCGCACTTTGGCAGAAACTTGAAGGAACGGAGGTGAGGAAGAAGGAGATGGGAAAAAAGTGGAAGCCAAAGCCAAATTCATTTTGTTCGTTGTTTGCACGCCACTGGTTGGCGTTGTGGAGCATCAGCTCTTTCTAAAACTTTCTTCACCGTCGTTCCGTTTACTCCATTCTGCTCGCTCAACCAAATTTCTTTTTTCCCCTTTCATTATTTCGCTCAGTCAGTTTAGTTTAATTTTTGCGTTGCGGTAACCACAGGAAAAAACGAAGTTGCACGTTTTTTCCTCGGTCGCTCTCTCCTTTCAGAAAACTCTCGACTTTTGAGGTCGCAACATCGACTCTTCGCTTTAACGAAACCTTTCCCCCTCCCCCACACCCTCGCAGTCGCTTCTGGTGAACTTTAATCGCATGAAATCGACGACAAAAAAAACAAACAAACATTCAATTAAATATTTATCAAAACTATTCTTATGAATCGTAAGCATATGCCACGGTCGTCCGCTATAAATCCGAACTTTTCGATTGTGGCGATTGGGAACTTCGAATCAGTGCACGTTGTCCGTGCATGTAGGCGATTTCGCTCGACCACCCCATGCTCGTGCAGAGTTAAACAAATGAATCTCAAGCGTATGGCGACCATTCAGCGCACACAATATCTGTTAATGAACTGAACACTCACCCGCCATAAATATTATCCAAATGCGTTGCATATCGACATCGCCAAGGGTCTATCACTAAAGAATATCAATCAGAGTTATTTCACGTCAATTTGAAGGAAAAAAATCAATCTGCTTTGGAAAAAAGTA